>PVIY010017083.1:0-50484 GCA_004026745.1 Myrmecophaga tridactyla
TGGATGAGCTGGGAAGACATTACGTTGAATGAAAGGAGCTGACACAATACGACGAATAGTGGATGATTTTACTTATATGAAATGTCCAGAATAGACAAATCCACAGGGACAGAGAACAGGTCGGTGGCTGCCGGAGGCTGGAGGGAGAGGCGTTGGGGAGTGATTGCTTAAAGGGTGATGAATTTAAAACGATGGAGCTGCTTGGGAAGCAGATAGAGGTGGGATCTGCACAACACTGCGATGTGCTAAATGCCACCAAACTGCTGGCTTTAAAATTATTGTTTTACCTTACGTGAATTTTTTTTTTTTTTTTTGCATGGGTAGGCACTGGGAATAGAACCCGGGTCTCTAGCATGGCAGGCAAGAACTCTGCCCTATCTTACGTGAATTTTACCTCAACAAGTAATTTAAGGGAAAAAAACCTTCTCCAGTGAGAACCACTGGGTAAGATGCTGTCTAAAGTCCTGCTAGCTTTAACGCCTCATAATACTAGCTTCCAGCCACATGCCCTCATCCATGTACATCTCCCAACACTCCCAGGTACTGTTTCCCCATGTCTGCAGAAGGGGAAACCAAGGCTGAGGGGCTCATTCACTTGCCCAAAGCCACAGAGCTCATTAGGAGGAGCCCAGGTATCTAGGCCCCGGGTGTCCCCTCTCTCCAGGGTGCTGTGCTGCCTCCCAGGTAATTGAATATGAGAAAGAAAAAAAAAATCATCCTACTACCCTGATATTTCAGGAAATTAAATGATTTCCCTTTTTTCCCACACTGAAGCCAAGGTTTTATACCTTGTGACACAAATTCAACTTTGTGTCTTGCTTTTTCGCCTACTAGCTCACAAGACTTTCCCAGCCTTACAACCTGGTTGCTTGGCAGCAGCTGCCCAATAAAACCTATTTGGCAAATAAATTAAAAAAAAAAAAAAAAAAAAAAAAAAAAAAAAAAAAAAAAAAAAAAAAAAAAAAAAAAAAAGTAAAAAAAAAAAAAACCAAAATTATTTGGATTAGGAGCCATGGCCTCCCCCTTGGCTTGGTCAGTTGGTGTTCCCTATTTTATGCTGTAGGACATCCGCTTTCAGTCCTCGGGCATGTGGGGACACGTCACCCCTCCGCTGGACTCAGGGCGCAGCTCCTCCGAAACCCCTGGCTCCACCCGAGGGCCAGGCAGACACGGCCGAACACGGGCTCCTCCTGCCACGTCCCAGTCACTGCTGGGGCCGGGCCACCTGGCGGACGGTGTGGGGTGAGCCTCCCCTGCACCCACGTCAAGGCCCCCTTTGATGGGCAGCCTGTGTGAGGTGCCTCATGTCATGCGACACCAACATCTGTTTCAAGGCCCAGGCCAGCGAGACTGAATTACAACAGGCGCGTCTGGTGACCCGCGGTGGTGGTCTGGAGCGAGCTACCCCTGAGAGACATGTTAAACTTAATCCTTCCCTAGGGGTGGGAACCCATTGCAGGTAGGTCCTTTTGATGAGGTTATTTCAGCTCAGATGTGGCCCAACGCAATCAGGATGGGTTCTTAATCCTATTGCCAGGGTCCTTTATAAGCAGAAAGAAATTCAGACAGAAAGGTCACCACATGCATTGCCATGTGACAGGAGAGTCCGGGATCAAAAATCCCCAGCAGCCAGCCCCAGAACCGCAGTCTTTAGGAAGAAAGCATCGCCTCTGTGATGCCTCGATTTTGGGCTATTCCTAGCCTCAGAGCTATGAGCCAACGAATGCCGGTCATTTAAGCTGCCCCATTGCACAGCATCTGCTTTAGCAATGAGGAAACTGAAACACCCACACAGAGTTCTGCATCATTGAGCAGGACACGGAAACTCCTACTTTACATTTTCCTGGCCTGAAGACAGCCACGGCTGCTTATCCTTGGAAATCATTTGATGCCCAAGTAATCACACAAAAGAATTTTCCACAAGCAGCTGCCTCTAAGTATCGGAGATGTGGAGAGAGAGGCTTCTCAGGTACTAGGGGCTGTGAGGCAGAGGGCCCTGGGTGGAGAAAAGACCTGGGCGTGTCCCATCCCCTGAGAGTTGTGGGGGAAAGACACGGCCCCTTGCTCAGCCCGCTGGGCCCACATCATTTGGCACCTGAACTGGCTACTTCCTGTCTTCTCTGAAAAGACCAGGCCAGCATCTGCCCAGTGACCCCCACATCCCCAAACCTCTCCCACAGGAGGGGCTGAGTAGAATCTGTTGAATGAATGAATGACACACAAGACAGCTGTTAGGAAAGTGTTTTTGCAAAGGTGCAAACTGCAGTGAGCAGAAGTGTGTGGTAAAGAGGATTATGGGACTTGGGGATTAGGAGAAGTGCTGGGGTTTTTGGGGTTGAGGGTTTTCCTTTGGGTGGCTGCTGCCTGTGAGGCTGGCAGAGCTATTGAAAGTAAATTGATTTATAATCCCACTGCCCTGGGCATCAGGCACGGCCTCCCTACTAAAAGCCTCTTTCTCACCCTGCAAACCTTCACTGGGCATCCTCCTGCCTCTTTGGGCCTCAGGCAGGGGGTGGGGGCCCCCCGACGCCAGACAGGGTATGTCCTCCAGGAGTCAGCAGCAGGCTGGGCTGGCTGAGCTCAGAGGAGAGGGTGAAGGAGAACCACCATCCCTGCCAAGGACAGGGGTCTCTTGTCCTCTGCTTGATGTGACAGATCAGCAGACATGGGTCTACGGTGAACAAGGGGATGAAGCAGCCCCCCAGGTTAATTTCCCAAGTAAGAGAGGAACTCCCCTTTTCTGAGTCAAGCAGACCTGGAAGTTCTACTCTGCTATTTTTCAACCCTATGAGCTTATACAGTTACTTAGCATCGTCACCCTCAGTGCCTTGTCTATAAAATGGGTCAACGCTTGTAAAGGATTTGACATGGGGCCTGGCCTACAGCGAAGGAGCCACAGCAGCATCCTTTAGGACTGTTACTGTCCAGCAATGGAAATGAGCCATGCTAAACGGAGACACATCGAGAAGCGCCACCATGGCAAGCAAAGCCTAACCTTGGCCGACCTGTCTGATGCCAGCAGATACCCTTCACTGCCTGCTCCAATGAATGGCATAGAATGGGGCCAACCTCCTTGTTCCAATTCCATAACTTCCAGGCAACCTTGGAAAATCCCCAAACAAGGGCCTTCTAGGGCCAGGATGGCGGATGGGAACTCTTGTCCTTTGAAAGGCATGTCCCACAGTCTGGCACACCTGGATTCGGTTAGTGTGGCTCCCTGCTGCCTGCCAGGCTGGGCCCTGGAGCCAATGAGTGGGCCACAGAGCTGAGGACCAGCTGGGACAGAGGGGACCCTTGACATGCCACCTAGAGAAGGCCCATCTTCAGTGGCAACGCCAGACAAACTTGGTAGAATTGCATTTAAACATACTCAGAGAGAGGTGGAGTTGGGGGTGGTGGTGTGTGTCTTGGGGTGCCTGTTTTGGCTCCCCCAAAGCCCCGTTTATTCCTTTCCCAGCTCTGGGTTACTGTTATTCCAGCTGCGAGTCTGCCAGGTGTCTCCTTTATTTGAAAGCATCTAATAAGCATCCTTCTTTCCAGAGGAAACGAGGGGCCACGGGCAGTCTTCCCCGATGACCCGTCATCCTCAGGAAGCCCAATGTGCCCTAGAACTGCCGAGGCTGTGAGTCCCAACTTGGAAGCACTTGGCAGAGATCGGTGACATGGGTCAGTGAGGCTGAAGAGGGCATTTCTGGTGACCAAAAACCTTTAAGACCTTTCTACTTCCTGGTCTAGTTCCTTGTTTTCTGTTATTTTACATTCCCAGTCCAGTAGGCAGACTTGGGTGGGCAAGTCCTTGGCTCAGATGTTGGCTTAGGTGTCACTAAGCTGGTACTTTGGGCAGGTCCCCTCCCTTGCTCAAGCCCTGGGCCTCAGGAGCTCCTTAAGTAATCACACTTGGAGGAGGGAGGAGGGAGGAGGGAGGAGGGAGAGGGAGAGGGAGGAGGGAGGAGGGAGAGGGAGGAGGGAGGAGGGAAGAGGAGGTAAAAACAGTGTGCTGCCACAGAAGCAGCCAGCCGGGTGTGTATGGTGGAGGCAAAGTTGGTCGTTGATGGAGGAACCTAGGGAGCTGGGCTGGAGGCCAGGATCCATAGGGAGTATTCCAGGCCACTGAGTGATGGGAACAGAAGGCTGAGCAGAGCCCGGGTCTGCCATATGTATTCAGGGCCCAGGGCTTGAACCCAGAGCAGGGAGAAGGAAAAGGGTCAAGGAAAGTTTTGTATCAGAAAAGACTCGCAATCATTCACCAGCATCTTCTCCTTTCTTTACTGCTCCTTCCTTCCTCATTTGGGCCAGGAAGCAGCTCCCGGGGAGGCTGTGCTCCCCTGGGGCCAACTAATGCCTCCCCCATATCCTCCACACACACCTGCCCAACGGACAGCCCCCCAGTCCCTGCCCCATTCAGAGGGACCCAACCAGTGGATCAGTACAATCACCGCTGCATGCAGCGGGCTTCCAAGGGTGTGCTTTTGGCCAAGCTACAGGATCTGCTGTTGCGAAGAAGGAAAATCAATCTCAAAATAATGAGGCCCCAGAAAAGTCCATGCTCAGGAAGGAAGTTGCTTATGATGAGCTGGGCCAAGGACACACCAATCAGCAGCTTTCCTTGAGCGGGGGAGAATGAGGACATGGCACCCAGCCACGCTGCCAGCCCTTGGCTCAGACCACCTTGCCCAGATACCTTCTGAGAAGAATTGCTCCCTATAAGGAGCTTCATTCTCCGGGTTCTCAGCCACTGCATTTCTTACTGCAAATTATAAATTGCTTTTTTATTTTAGTCTAAAAGACATGAACATCAGAAATCTCAAGATCCAATGACATTTGTCAAGAAACCGAAGAGGACTAATTTTTGCTAAAAGACAAGGGGACTGTTTTCAACTGCCAGGTTCTGGGGACTAAGAACTAGGGCCTGAGCAGGAAATTCTGAGTCAGGGAAACTTCTGGCATGGGGGTGGGGTCCATGATGAGGCCAAAGGAGCATGAAGCTGGCGGAGATGCAGGAACAGAGGGGCAGAGGTAGCGTGGGAAAGAAGGAACCTTATTTCACAGTGAAGCCTGAGAGAAGAGCTCACCTGCCCACCTTGGGCTACACCGGCAGGCTCTCTACCCCAGTTCTGGGAGCCCTATTACCCAGGGAGGCTCCTCGCATCCCAGCTGTACCAGGTCCCCAGAGCCTGGCCGGTACCTTCCCCTCAACTGCAGAGCCCCTTCATGCCCAGAGACCTCCCACCATAGGCCACAGGGGCTGAGAAAGAAGCGCAGAGGCACCCAGCGATGCACCACAGCATTGCGAGGAGATCAGAACACGATCTGGCAAAATCCAAAACCCCAGAGGCAGGCTCTCTCCTTGAATTACAAACAGAGGGTGTGCACACATCGGACGTCATCGGGCCAAGTTTCCACCCAAGACCCATTTCGTGGACTCCAATGGAACTCAGGTGACCTGTGATGGGGGTGGGGGGATGGCACCCTTTAAATAGGTCACCCTATGGCTGAGAGCATCACCAAGAAGTTAGGATTTAAGATATGATTATGATTACTGAATCGTTATAAAGCTATTTCTTTTTATTTTCTAGGATATTAGAACAGATAGAGGCAGATGCCTGAGATTTCTGAACTGTGACCCAGTTGCTTTGATCTCTGATAATGATTATATAACTACATAGCCTTTACCTTGTGATTGTAAAAACCCTGTGCCTGACCCTCACTTGTACCCCCTCATCCTGCTTTTCAACTTTGGAGTCTTAGGATCACTAAAGACAGCCCCTAATATTTATTAATGAAGGGCCCTGAGTCAGCCCAGCACTAACCCACCCCAATTTCAAAGTTCTCTTGCTAGACAGAGCTGGATCTGACCAAAATTGGCCACCTGACATGCGCAGTAGCTTAAGCATTAACCTATAAATGACCTGTGACTCATGATAATACTAAAAATTGTGCCAAGCATCATCTTATATACGTTCTGTGACTAAGCATGCAATCAATCTATGTATGCTCAATATTAGGTCATTATCCTAAAACCTGCCCATCTTTTGATACCATAAAACTATCAGAGTTACTGCAGTTCAAGGAGACAGAGTTTTTAGGCTGATAGGCCATCTGATCTCCTGCTTCCCATCTAGCAATAATCTCTTTCTCTCTTTGAAACCCTGGTGCTCAGGAATTGGTTATTTGAGTTCATAGGACAGAGAACCCACCATTTTGATCTGTATCAAGAGCTTTCTGGTATCCTTGCCCTAAGCCCACGCGGCGCTGGAAGGGGCAGGGGCCACAGTGGAGACCAGAGGCCATTGGAGGGCTGGGCCAAGGAGAATCAAAGCCTACTTAGCACCAGAAGGACATCAGGGACTCGAAGATGTGCCCAATGAAAGGCCCCTTCTCTTACAGTTCACTAAGCATCCTGGCACACATTCTCCCCTTGGGATCAACACAACCGTGTGCTGTGGGCTCAGCTTCCATAGTCAAGGGGACTGAGGGTCAGTGGGTGCCAGGCCATGGTCACTGGATGATCATCTTGGCTCTGGGATTTGACCACAGGCTTCCTAAAGCAAGTCTATGGCTCTATACTGTTCCCTTGCCCCCCACCCCCGATCATGCATGGACTCATCCATCACATAGGCCCCAGCATAGCCTACGTCCAAGCCAAAGATTCCCACCACTTTGCCCACCAGGCTCCAGAGAATGGGGTCCTGAGGAGAACAGAGGGCATGTAAGCCAAAGCCGAAGGAACCACATCTTCAAAATGCTGAAGGCAAAGAAAAACTATCAACCTAGAGTTATATATCCTAAAAAACGGCCTCTAAAAAAATGAAAGTGATAAAAAGATAATTTCAGGCAAATAAGGTTCTGAAATAATGGTTTTGCTAGCTGCTCTGCACTACAAAAAATGTTAAGGGGCATTCTTTAAGCTGTAAAAAACAAAACCAGAAACAGATTCAGACAAAGGAATGAAGAGTGTTAGAAAGGATAAAGATGTAGGTAAATGTAAAAGATGTTAGTTTTCTCATTTTTAAATTTCATTTAAAGGTAATTGACTGCATAAAGCAAAAGAATTGTAGTATTTATAGAATATGCAAAAATACAATCTACGACAGCACCAAGGATGAGAGAAATGGGGATATGCTCTTGTAAGGTTCTTATACAAAACACGAAGTGTTGTATTATTTAAAGGAAGACTGCAAAAGTTAAAGATGCATACTGTAAATCCTAGAATAACCATTAAAAAAAAGAAAGATGTATAGCTTGTTAGATAATAGAGAAAAGAAAACTGAATACTAAGAATAATAGAAAGCAAGAGCGAGAACAAAAAAACAGATGAGGCAAGTAAACAAAATAAAAAAATGGTAGCATTAATCCTAACCATGTCAATAGTTACAATTAAATTAAAATGGTCTCAATAGTTCAGTTGAAAATCAGAGATCATCAGACAGGATTTAAAAGCATGATTCAATTTTATGCTATCTACAATAGAATCCCTTTAAGTATAAAGGCATAGAAGAAAAAACAACCATATGCTTTCTACAAGAAACATACTTTAAAGATAAAGATACAGATGGGTTAAAAATATATAGCTGGAGGACAGACTTCTGGGAAGATGGCAGAGTAGGATAGTCTGAGTTCACCCCTGCTCCATGGAACTAGAAAAGGGACAGAAAAATAACTGGGACTGCTGTTCCAGGGTGTGAGTGGCCAGAGAAGGTCTACATTATACAGGAAGGTCCTGGATGAAAAAGTGGAGAAACAGAGGAAAGTGAGTGAGCTGAGGTGTGACCCCCCCACCCCGGGGACAAACAGCAGTGCATGAGGAAATTCCTCCACTCCAGCTGACCTCTGCAGCTAGCTTGGGATATTTTCCTACGTGGCTCCACGGCCTGGAAGTTCCGTGGAGAACCTGGAAGCATGCCCAGCTGCCTGCCAGGTGCCTACAACAGCTGCCCAACTGGGTGCCAGGACCAGCTGCCATGCATTTCCAGGCAAGCTGTGGGCAGGTGCAGCCAGCTCCATAGCCCAAGGTCATGCCAATCAGGAGCCTGGGGGCCACCAGACCCACTGGGCCCACAAGTGGAGTGTCTGTAGAGGTGCACACTGCTCAGCCCCCCAGCCCCGGGGTGGTGGCTCTCAGTGTACACTGATACCAGTGGCTCTGGCTGGAATTAGATCGGGTCTCCATCTTGCTCAGACGGCCGCTGTAGTCGGGGAGAGGCAGGCCTGAGGGGAAGAGCCACCTGAAGAGGTGGCTCAAGAGTACCATCTGATCGGAAGCCTCAAGTAGAACTGTATCCCCTCCATGAGGTTGGGGCCTTAGTCTGGAGGGGAATTACTGACAAACGATGTGCAAAAGGGGACCTTCAGTGCAAACCTAAGCATATGCAAAACATTAGATGACTGAAGAAAACCAGCTTACAAAACAACCTTATAAAGATAATAAAATGCCCCAAACAAAACAGAAAATCACAAAGCACATGAAGACTCAGGCACAAATGGCCCAGTGTGCTGATTTGAAACGATACCATGTCCCCTAGAAAAGCCATACTTTAATCCTAATCCATTTTGTAAAGGCAGCCATTTCTTCTAATCCCTATTCAGCACTGTATGTTTGAAACTGAAATTAGATCATCTCCCTGGAGATGTGATGTAATCCTGGTTGTTACGCTAATTGAATTAGGTGATGACATGTCTCCACACATTTGGGTGGGTCTTGATGAGTTTCTGGAGTGCTATAAAAAAGAGGAAACATTTTGGAGAATGAGGGTCAGAGAGAGTAGAGCAGAATGACACAGCCACGAGAAGCAGGGTCCACCAGCCAGCGACCTTTGGAGATGAAGAAGGATAACACCTCCCGGGGAGCTTCATGAAATAGGAAACCAGGAGACAGAGCTAGCTGATGATGCCATGTTTGCCATGTGCCCTTTCAGAGGAGACAGGAACTGTGACTGTGTTCGCCATGTGCCTTCTCACTTGAGAGAGAAACCCTGAACTTCATCGGCCTTCTTGAACCAAGGTATCTTTCTTTCCCTGGATGGATGCCTTTGATTAGACATTTCTATAGACTTGTTTTAATTGGGAGATTTTCTCAGCCCTAGAACTGTAAACCAGCAACTTATTAAATTCCCCCTCTTAAAAGTATTTGTTTCTGGTATATTGCATTCCAGCAGCTAGCAAACACCAAACATGATGGAATGGCTTTTTAAGTGGATAAAGGGAAGATTCTGGAGGAGTTGTGAGGAGCTTGATAGAGAAGGCCTGGAATGCTTTGAAGAGACTGTTGGTAGGAACATGGATTCTAAAGATACCTCTGACTAGGCCCTAGACAGCAATGAGGCACGTGCTATTGCAGATTGGAAGGAAGGTGATCCTTATTTTAAAATGGCAGATAATCTGGCAAAATTGACTAGTGGCTTTGGCTGGAAGGCAGATTTTAAAGCCATGAATTTGGATCTTTAGCAGAAGAGATCTCCAAATTAAATGTGGAAAGTGCAGCCTGGTTTCTCCTTGCAGCTTATAGTGAAATGCGACAGGAAAGAGATAAGCGGAAAACTGAACTCTTGGATACAAAGAAACCAGAAATTGAAGTTCTGGAAAATTCTGGGCCTCCAGAAACAGAAATAGTGCCCTGAGAATCATGCCCTGTGTACGGATTTAACCAAATGTGGAACCAGCCAGCCATTTCAGAAAAAGCCAGGATTGGACATGGAGTTATCCAGGAAGGATCTGTGGAAACTCCTTATGTCTGATGGGCATGATCCAATGCTATTGCATAGAAAGCCAACGAGAGTGCTGTAGGATGCGTATAGAGTTCCTGCCAGGTTGGCCTGGGGGGCTTAGAGAAGGGACACATTGGAAGAAAAATAACTTCAGAGGCAAAACCATGGAGGTTGAGGTCTGAAGTCAAGAAGCCTCAGGCCAGAGAGCAGACCCACCCAAGCCCATGGAGAGGGTGAGTTGCCCCAAAGACAGAGGATGGGCCTTCCACCTGGTTGCAGTGGAAGAGTCATGTCGCCTCAGGCCTTAGAGAGGGTGAAGCACATTCCTTGGGGTTTGGGGAGAGCCTGGCTGCCACCACATGGAGGGGTTGAGTGTGTGCCCTGGAGATGGCAGAGAGCCCGGGTGCAGGCCTGATGCTTGGAGAGAGTGGAGCCAAGAAAAAGGGGGTCTCCCAATATCCCTCAAGGTTGCATTCAGAGAGAAGCAGTCCTCTGCATAGGCATTTGGAAAGGGTGGGACTACCACTTTCAGAAGCCCCTAAGATAAATGATTCTCAGACTTTGAAATCTAATGGACTTTGTCCTGTGGGTTTTCGAAACTGTATGGGTCCGGTGACCCCTGTGTTCCTTCCTCCCTATGGAAATGCATATATGCGTCCCATGTCTGTTCTTCCTTTGTACGCTGGCAGCTAATAACCTGTTATGAATTTTCAATGGTCCAGAGACAGAGGAGAATTTGCCTGAGCACAGACCACGTTTGTACCTAACTCTGATGAGACTTTGAACTAGTTTTAACCTTGTATTGCATGTGATTGTTACTGAAATGCTTCAAAGTTTTCTGATATTGTGATGGAATTAATGTTTTTTGTATATGGGGAAAACAAGTCTTTTTTAGGGTCCAGAGGGTGGAATGTGCTGGTTTGAAAGGATGTATATCCCCTAGAAAAGCCCTGTTTTAATCAAAATCCCATTTCATAAAGGTAGAATAATCCCTATTCAATACTGTATGTTTGAAACTGTAATCAGATCATCTCCCTGGATGATGTGATTTAGTCAAGAGTAGTTGTTAAGCTGGATTAGGTGATGACATGTCTCCACCCATCTGGGTGGGTCTTGATAAATTTCTGGAGTGCTATAAAAAAAGAGGAAACATTTTGGAGAATGAGAGGGTCAGAGAGAGCAGAAAGACAAAGCCACGAGAAGCAGAAGTCTACTAGCCAGCGACCTTTGGAGATGAAGAAAGAAAATGCCTCCCAGGGAGCTTCATGAAACATAAAGCCAGAAGACAAAGCTAGCAGATGACACCATGTTTGCCATGTGCCCTTCCAGAGGAGACAGGAACTGTGATGGCATTTGCCATGTGCCTTCTCACTTGAGAGAGAAACCCTGAACTTCATCAGCCTTCTTGAACCAAGGTATCTTTCCCTGGATGCCTTTGATTGGACATTTCTGTAGTCTTGTTTTAATTGGGACATTTTCTCGGCCCTAGAACTGTAAACTAGCAACTTATTAAATTCCCCCTTTTAAAAGCCATTCTGTTTCTGGTATATTGTATTCCTGCACATAGCAAACAAGAACACCCAGCAAGAAGATGAAATTAAAACACAGGAGGGGACACAGAATCTGGGACAACTAATCAAGGATGATCATAAGAACATAAAGGATATGAAGACACTGAAAGAGCTTGAAGAGGAAATAGAAAGAATAAATTTAAAAATAGCAGATCACACAGAGATCAAAGATACTGGAGACCTAATTTCAAATATACCAGAGACATACTAACAGCAGATTTGAAGAGGCAGAAGAAAGAATAAATGAGCAAGAAGACAGGACAATTGAACTTAAGTGCATAAAAGAACAAATGGCAAGAAAGCTGGGAAAAATGGAATAGGATTTCAGGGAAATGATGGCCAACACAAAAGAGCACAAATATAAGAGTCATCAGTGTCCAAGAAGGAGAATAGTAAAGGGCTAGGAAAAACGGTTGAAGAGATAATAGGGGAGAACTTCCCAACTATTGTAAAAGACATAAATGTGCAAATCAAAGAAGCCCAACGAACCCCAATTAGAATAAATCCAAATAGGCCTACTCCATGTATTAATCAGTATTAATTAGTATTAATCAGACTGTCAAATGCGAACAGAAGCAGAAAGTCCTGAAAGCAGAAAAATGTCCACTACAAACAAGGAAAACCACATAAGACTGAGTTCAGATTACTTAACAGGTACAATGGAGGTGAGAAGGCGGTGGTATTATACATTTAAGATCCTGAATGAGAAAGACTTCCAGACAAGAATTCTTTATCCAGCCAAGTTGTCCTTCAAATTTGAGAGAAGATAAAAATTTTCTCAAACAAAGGCAAGAGAAAATATGTTAACTAGAGACCTGCCATACAGGAAATCTTAAAGGAAGTTTTGTTGCTCAAAAAAGAGAGAAGAGGGAGGTCTGGAGGAGGGCACAGAACTGAAGAGAATCAGTAAGGGTAACTTAAACGATAAAAAAAGAGAGAGGAAAAAGTATAAATAAAAACTGACAATAAAAACTAAAGTATAAGATGGCAGTCTCAAGAACTGCTCTTACAGTAAGAACTTCAAATGTTAACATATTAAACTTACCAATTAAAAGATACAGACTGGCAGAGTGGATTTAAAAACATGATCAATCTATATTCTACTTATAAGAGACACATCTTAGATTCAAGGATACAATAGATTGAAAGTAAAAGTATGGGAAAAGATCTGTTATGCAAGCTGTAACCAAAAGAAAGTTGGAGTAGCTATATTAGTATCAGACAAAATAGTCTTTAAATGTAAAGACATCATAAGAGACAAGGAAGGACACTACATATGAATAAAAGGGACAATTCACCAAGAAGAAATAACAGCCATAAATGTCTATGCTCCCAGTCAAGGAGTTCCAAAGCACAGGATGCAAACACTGGTAAAACTGAAGGGAGCAACAGACGCTTCAACAATAATAGTGGGAGACCTCAATACAACACTGTTCTCTATAGGTAAAACAACTAGACAGAGGAATGAAAAGGAAATAGAGAATTTAATCAATGTGATAAAATAATTAGACCTAATAGGCATATATAGATTGTTACATCCTAAAACACCAGGATATACTTTCTTCTCTAGTGCTCATGGAATGTCCTCCAGGACAGATAATATGGGGCACAAAACTGGTCTTTATAAATTTAAAAAGATTGATATTATTCATAGCACTTTCTCTGACTACAGTGGATTGAAGACAGAAATTCATTACCAAAGAACCAGAACTTTTACAAATACATGGAGGTTTAATAAGACACTCTTAAACAATCAGTGGGTCAAAGAAGAAATTGCTAGAGAAACTGGTAAATACCTGGAGACAAATGAAAATAAGAATACAGCATATCAGAACTTATGGGATGTGGGAAAGGCAGTGCTGAGAGGGAAATTTATTGCCTTAAATGCCTATAATAAAAAAGAAAAATGAGCAAAAATCAAGGACTTAACCACTTACCTGGAAGAACTAGAGAAAGAACAGAAAACTAACCCAAAGCAAATAGAAGAGAAATCATAAAGACTAAAGCAGAAATAAATGAGCTGGAGAACAATAATAGCAACAAAACAATGGAAAGAATCAACAAAACTAAAAGTTGGTTCTTTGAGAAAATCAATAAATCAATGAACCCCTTGCTAGGCTGACAAAGAAAAAAGAGAGAGGATAAAAACAAAAGAAAACAAAATCAAAAGTGAGAAGGAAGAAATTTTAAAAATCATAAGAGGATACTATGACTAAATATACACCAACAAACTAGATAACTAAGATGAAATGGACAGATTCCTAGAAACACACGAAAAACCTATACCAACTCAAGGAGAAATAGAAGATCTCAACAAATCAATTACAAGTAAAGAGATTCAATTAGTCATCAAAAATCTTTCTACAAAGAAAAGCCCAGGGCCAGACGGCTTCACAAGGGAATTTTCTCAAACATTCCAAAAAGAACACCAATCCTGTTCAAACTCTTCCAAAAAACTGAGGAAAAAGAAATACTAGGTAACTTATTTTATGAAGTTAACATCACTCTAATACCAAAACTGGATAAAGACATGACAAGGAAAGGAAAACTACAGGCTAACCTCCTTAATGAACATAGATACAAAAATTCTCAACAAAACACTAGTGAATCAAATCCACTGACATATTAAAAGAATTATACATCACAACCAAATGGGGTTTATACCAGGAATGCAAGGTGGTTCAACACAAGAAAATCAATCAATGTAATACAGCACATTAACAAATTGAAAGGGAAAAAGTCACATGATCATCTGCAAAAATTATTTCAAAATGGATCAAAGAGTCACTAACACAAAATGTCTAAACAAAATATAGGGAAATATCTTCAAGACTTAGTAACAGGAAGTATCTTCTTAAACTTTATATCTAAAGCACAAGATCATGTCATACAGAAAAAGCATTCAGCAAAATTCGGCATCCTTTTCTGATAAAACACTTCAAAAAGTGGGAATTGAGGGAAACTTCCCCAATATCAAAAAGGGCACATAAAAAAAAAAAACCATAGAATTATACTTAATGGTGGAGAGAGTGAAAGCATTTCCCCTAAGATCAGAAACAAGACAATGATGCCTGTTTTCACCACCATTATTCAACATTGTACTAGAAGTTTTAGCTCGAGTGATCAGGCAGGAGAAGGAACTAAAAGGCATCCAAATAGGAAAGGATGAAGTAGAACTTTCATTATTTGCGGATGACATGATCCTATACTTGGACAACCCTGAGAAAGCTATGACAAAGCAAAGTGGCTAGATACAAGATTAATGAACAAAAATCAATAATGTTTCCAGACACAAGTAATGACCTAACTGAGGATACAAGTTAGGAAAAAAAAATCCATTTAAAATAGCAACTAAAAGAATCAAGTACCTAAGGAATAAACTTAACCAGGGATATTAAGGACCTGTACATTGAAAACTATGGAACACTGCTAAAAGAAATCAAAGACCTAAACAGATGGCAAGACAGTATCTGTTCAGAGGTTGGGAGATTGAATGTCATTAACATGTTAATTCTACCTAAGTTGATCTATAGATTAAATGCAATACCAATAAAAATTCCTACAACTTACTTTGATGACTTGTAAAAGCTAGTTGTCAAATTAATTTGGAAGGGAATGAGACATATAAGAATATGCTTAAAAAAAAAAGAGTGAAGTGGAAGGATTAACACTTCTTGATTTAAAGCTTACAAAGCCACAGTGGTCAAAACAGCATGGTACTGGCACAAAGATAGAAATATTGACCAATGGAATTGAATCAAGAATGTGGAGATAGACCACAAAATCTATGGTAATTTATTTTCAAAAAGGCCCCTAAATTCTCTGAACTGAGACAGAATAGTCTTTTCAATAAGTGGGCGTGGGAGAACTGGATATCAATAGCTAAAAGAATGAAAGATGACCCCTACCTCAGACCCTATGCAGAAATTAATTCAAAATGGATCAAAGACCAAAATATAAGAGCCACTAACACAAAATGTCTAAACAAAATACAGGGAAACATCTTCAAGACTTAGTAACAGGAAGTATCTTCTTAAACTTTATACCTAAAGCACAAGCAATGGAAGAAAAAAATAGATAAATGAGAATTTCTCAAAAATCAATAGCTTTTGTGCCTAAAAGGACTTTGTCAAAAAGGTGAAAAGACAGCCAATTCAATGGGCAAAAATATTTTGAAAACACTTATTGGATAAAGGTTTCATACCTTGTGTATATAAAGAAATCATACAACTCAACAACAAAAGGAAGAAGAGCCATATTACAAAATGGGCCAAGGATATGAATAGACATTTCTCCAAAGAACAAATACAAATGGCTAAAAAGCACACGAAGAGATGCTCATCTTCATTAGCTATAAGGGAAATGCAAATTAAGACTAATGAGATATCACCTCACACCTAAAAGAATGGCTGCTATTTCAGTTAGACATTGCTACCTATGATAGCTTGCCAACCCCCAACCAAAACCATTCCTGCCAGTCCTAAAGAACACCTAGGGTATTATTTAAGATTCTACAAAGTTTCCATGCACTATGGTAACTTGCCAGAAAACGACAACCTCCAGATGGGTCCCTGGACCAGATAACATGAAAAAGTTAGAATGGGCATAGCCCAAATACCCATAAACAGTGGGAGAAAGATCAAAGGTGATGGTGGAGTTATACAGAAAAGTAAGGATTTCACAAATGAGTGTGACTGCTGAATCATTATATTGGTATTTCGTTTAGCGTTGAGTATCTTAGAGCAGCTAGAAGTAAAAACCCAAAATTGTGTAATTGTTAACCCATACCAAACTGAAATCTGTTCTACGACTAATTGTTGAGCTGTGCTTTGAAATGTGTTTTGTATATGTTATTTTTCACAAAAAAGAAAAAAATCAATTGTGATGATAAATCCACATCTATATGATAATATTGTGAACCACTGAGTGTATACTTTGGATGATTACATGATATGTGGATATATAATATATATCAATAAAAGATAAAAAATTTTTAAAATGCCTGCTATTAAACAAACAGAAAACTACAAATGTCAGTGTGGATATGGAGAAATTGGAACACTTATTTTTTGCTGATGAGGATGTATAATTGTACAGCTGCTGTGGAAGACAATTTGGTAGTTCCTCAGAAAACTAAATATCAAGTTGCCCTACAACCCAGCAATACCAATCCTTGGTATATCTAAGAAGAGTTGAGACCAGTGACACGAACAGATATTTGCACACTGATGTTCACAGCAGCACTATTTACAACTGCCGAAAGATGGAAACAACCCAAGTGTCCATCGACAGATGAGTGGATAAACAAAATGTGGTACATACATTGGATGGAAGATTATGCAGCAGTAAGACAAAATGAGGTCACAAGGCACAAAAGGATAGATGCTGTATGATTTTGCTATTATGACTCTGGTAAAGGTTAACTCAGAGGCTTACAATATATAATATAGGGGCCACAGAGGTACCCAGAAGCTAGAGATGGGTGAATGATTACCCAGTGAGGTTGAACTTAAATGTAAGGGAACGGATAGAAGGAAAGGTAGTTCATTAATGTGGTTATAACTAACATTGCCACACTGAAGGTGAACAGGATTGAAAGGGGTTGTACAGAGTCATGTATCTCACTGAGTAACTCTACAATTCTACATAAGTTCTCGCATGAACTACTTCAAAGGTTTGATCTTGTACAAAGTCAACAACAGAGGGGTATGGGGGAAAACTAATATTACATGCTATGGCTTATAGTTAACAGGAAGACCTCAACTGTGCCACAGCAATACCAGGGGTAAATAATTGGGGGGTGGAGGGACAAGTGATAAGGGGAGGTTACGATTGGACATGTGGTGAGACTGTGTGTTTATGAGCTCTTTATCTCTTCAGACCAATGAAAATTATCTATAATTGAGAGAGCTGATAATGGTGAGGACACTGTAAGACATGGATTACTTATTCTCCTCAACTAGGTGAGGACACTGTAAGACATGGATTACTTATTCTGACTATTATCCATGATGCCCAGTTGATGGGGGATGAGGCTGAAGAGTATACTGACTGGGAAGCAGAATGGTGAGCTGTGAAATACACACACGATGGAACACAAAGGCTACACAAAGGAATGAAGTAGTGAGGCACACAATGAAGTGAACGAACCTTGGGGATATTGTGCTGTGCAAAATAAGCCAGGAACAAAAGAGCAAACATGGAATGATCTCTTTTAGAAGAGCCTAGACCATAAGCTCTTACAGCAGGCATGCTTAGTCCAGAGTCGTCTTTTTTTAGATTCTGAGATGCTGTGCTATATGGGTATAAGCTGGTATTTCCCTGGAACTTTGAGAGCCTCTGTGACACGTACGACTCAGAGATGGAGTTCTGCAGCTTTCAAAGTCAGCACTGTTACTTACAACAGCTGGTAAAGAAACTGAGAAAGAGGTCAGGCTTCAATTACAGATAAAAAATGAAGCCCATTTGGTTGGGACTAAGGCAAATCAGAACACAGGGAAAGGATGATAGTATTTGTATTTGGATTCATCTACTATATGAGACCAACAGTAGAGAATTTTATTGGTTTCAGGGCCGAAACCTTCTGTAACACGCAATCTAACTCAATCTGTCTGGATAGCTCATTTAAATAACCCAAATTTATGGAGCCCAGAATGGGAATAAGGCCTTGTATATTTTAATGTAATACCCAGATATATCCCAGACTATGGTGGGCTGATAATTGGTATAGTCCCTTGAGGGACTGGAGAAAAAATGTGGAACTACAGAAACCCCTGGTAGTCTCTCAAACATTAGGGACTCAAAAAAAAAAATAGAACAAGCCCTTGATTTTGAGGCTTGCCCTTATGAAATTTATTTTTGTAGTAGAAAAGCTAAGACTACCTATAAGTATGCCTAAGTGTTGCTTCCAGGAGACCTCTTTTGTTGTTAAATGCAGCCCCTCTCTCTCTAAGCCCAACTCTGCAAGGAAAATCTTTATCCTCCCCCTTACGTGGGACATGACATCCAGGGGTAAAAGTCTCCCTGACAATGTGGGCCATAACTCCCAGGGATCAGCCTGGCCCTGGCACCATGAGATTGAAAATGCTTTCTGGATCAAAAGGGGGGAAATAAATATAACAAAACAAGATGTCAGTAGCTAAAAGAGTTCAAATGGAGTTGAGAGGCTATTTTAGAGGCTACTCTTATTGATAATTGACACCGTTTGCCAAACCCCAACCAACATTTTTCTTCACCCTAAAGAACCCTCAGGGCTCTATCTGAGATTCTACAAAAGCTTCACACACTAAGTTTACTTTTCAGAAACCCAAAACCTTCAGATGGTTCCTAGGCCAGATAAGTCCTGAAACCCAGAGGGGCCGGTCTCTCCAAGAACAACCAACAGTTCCATCCCCTGGCCCCATATTGTCATCACCTCTTTTCAACATGAAAAAGTTACAATGGGCATAGCCCAAAGAGCTCTAAAGACTAGGAGAAAGAGCAAAGGAGAAGGAGGAGTTATAACAGAGAAGTCAGGATTTATCAAATGACTCTGAGTGCTAAATCATTACATTGATATTTCCTTTTAGTCTCCAGTGTCTTGGAGCAGCTAGAAGGAAAAACCTGAAATTGTGGAACTGTAACCCATACCAAACTTTGAAATCTGTAATATAACTACTTGTTAAAATTATAGTTTAAAATCTATTGCTTTTTTGGATATATGTTATATCTTACAATAAAAAATGTCAAAAAAAATAAATAAAAATAATACTTGGAAAAGAGCAATCACAAGAAAGCTGTAGCAGTCTTATTAACATCAGAATGTAGACTTGGAGAAATTTCATAATGACAAAATGGTCATTCATCAAGAAGATACAAAGATCATGTATATGTACCTAATGAGCTTGAAAACATATGAAACAAAAACTCTTCATTGATCTACAATCAGAGGTAAAGATTTCAATACTACTGTCTTAGCAGTTGACAGAAGTACACAAAATGAATGAAGATTTAGAAATGTCAATCTTCAAGTCTCCTTGACTTAGCAATCAACTTGACCTAATTGACATTTATAGAACACTACACCCTACAGTGGCAGAACAGACATTCTTTTCAACTATACATGGAACATTCAAGACAGACCATATTGGTGAGCTATAAATAAGTCTTAATTTTTAAATGAATGGTAAAATATTTAGTCTATCAAAATTTGTGGGATGTAGCCACAGTAATGCTTGGAAGGAAATGCACACTTTAATGTTTATTTTAGAAGTGAAGAACAGTTTAAAATTATCTAAGCTTCTACGATAAGAAGCAAATTATACTAGGAGTAGAAGAATGAAATAAAAAAGATGAGTAAAAATCAATAAAACAAAAAAAAACAGAAAAATAATGGAGAAAACTAAAGAAACTAGAAGCTTTTCTTTGAAAAGATCAGTAAAACTGATAAACTCTTAGCCAGACTGATCAAGAAAATGAGAAAATACAAGTGACCAATTACAGGAATAAATGATGGAACATCACTACAGAACCTACTGACATTAAAAGAATATTAGGGTGGGCAAGGATGGCTCACTGGCACAGTTCTCGCCTGCCATGCCGGAGACCCAGGTTCGTTTCCCGGTGCCTGTACATGCAAAAAATATATATATATACACACACACACACACACACACACATATATGTTAAAAAGGATATTATAAAAGACTATATGCCAATAAAATTTGAGAACTTATATGAAATGGGCAAAAACTTTGAATGAACAAATGACCAAATCTGACACATGAAGAAAAGAAAATCAGATTAGCTCTCTATAAATAATTTAACATTAAAAACTTTTCCCTCAAAGAAAATTCAGGTCCAAATGGCTAAACCAGTGAATTCTATGAAATATTTAAATAAGGAATTGTAAACATTTAAAACTTTTACAACCTTTGTCAGAAAACAGAAAAGGACAGACCAATCTGCCAATCATCCTATGAAATCAATATTAAGAGCCCAAAACTAGACAAAACATTACAAGAAAACTACAGCCTACAATCCCTTAGGAATATACATGCAAACATCTTTAACAAAATATTAGCAAATAGAATTCTGCAATATATAAAAAGGAGAATACATTATGAATAAGTGGTGTTTATCAGGAATGCAAAGCTTAACATGTGAAATCAATACAGTTTGCCCTATTAACAGTATTAAGTACTGAAAAAGCATTTGACAAAATTCATGCCCATTTATTATTAAAAAAAAAAAAACCTGGAAACCAGGAAGAAAAAGGGTTTCCTCTCAAGTAAAAAGGTACTCATAAAAATCCTACAGCTACCATCATACTTAATGATGGAAAGCTGAATTCTTTCTCCCTAAATTGTGAGCAAGGCCAAGAAAATGACTGCCATGACTGCTTCTATTCAACATTGTATCACAGATCCTAGCCAGTGTGATAAGGGAAGAAAAATAAACAAAAGCATATAGGTTAGAAAGAAGTAAAAAAGTCTACAGAAAACATAGCTACATATATAGAAAATCCTAAGGACCCTAAACAAAAGTCATTAGAACTAATATGTGAACTTAGCAAGACTACAGAATAAAAGATCAATTAAAAAAGCTGTATTTCTATAAAGCTAGCAATGAACAATTGGAAAGGAAAATATAATATCATATGCTACAGCCTAAAAAATTCTGAGCAAATACTTACAGACATGTTTAACAAAGTATATGCAAGACAACACGCAGCTGAGACAAACGCAAGAAAACCTAATTAAACGGAGAGAGAAACCATGTTCATGGGCTGGACGCCTCAATATTGTTAAAATGCCAATTCTAAACACATTGATTGACTGAGTCAATGTAACCCCAATCACTATCCTAGCAGACTTTTTGTAGGAGTTAATAAGACAATTCTAAAATATATATGGACGTGTAAAGGACTTGGAATAGCCAAAACAGTTTTGCAAAAAGAACAAAGTTGGAGGACTTACATTACCTGATAATCATGATTTCCTAAAAAGCTGTATAATCAAGACAGAGTAGTGTTGGCATAGCATAAATTTAGATCAATGGAACACAGTCAAAAAACAGACGTGCATGTATGATCAACTGATTTCCAACAAAGGTGCCAAGATTAGTCAATGGAGAAGAGCTTCGTTAAAAAAAATGGTACTCAGTGGCGAACACAAAGTCTCCACATTCATGGTGTTCATACTCTATTGGAATCTTCCAAAAGTTCCACTCTGATTTTGTTAGAGTGAGGACTTAGAGATGCAAAACAATCTGTGTTCAGAATTACCCTAAGAGTCATGATTTTTTCCCAGTCTTTTCCACATGACTTTCCCAGGCCGATTCAATAATAAATTAAGCCTTTTCAAAGCACACAACTTAAGTTTTCATAGGAACAAGAAATACATTTGTATTCCTATTTCATTGGTTTTTCACAATAATTAAATTGCATCATCAGGATTACCAAGTACAGCAGGCAGAAATGGGTTTGGGTTCAAAGAGCAATGACACCTGGTGAGCGCTCAGTCAATCTGAGGAAGCAGAAGGAGCTGAGACCGCTTCAGCTAGTTGAGTATCCCACATGTGGTGGGCTTAGTGGCTCTTAGGGAGGAAATGGAGAGGGTCTGTGAACCTGGTGACTTGGTTAGGTGGAGGTCAGTAACGAGAGCCTGTGCCACCCTGGCTCACCTAGCTTCTTCAGACAAAATGCATACTGGACTTTGATGGCAGCTTACAGCACTCCTTTCATGAAGGCTCAAGTATTTGTTCCAAAGCTCTACAAAGGTAGGAGAGGCAGGGAGTTGTACCTTTGCTTAGCTAAGGTTTTTTTTTAAAAAATAAAATTCATAAAGGAGAAAATGTAAAAAAAAAAAAAAAAAAGGTACTGGAACAGCTGAGCATCCAACTGCAAAAATTGAGGAAGTATACACTAAAACCACGATGAGATACCATCATATGCCCACTAGTATGCATGGAACTAAAAAGTCTGCTAAACAGCAAGTATTGGCAATAATGTGGGTTGACTGGACTCTCATACATTTCTGGTCAGGATGTAAAATGGTACAACTACTTTGAAAAGAGTTTGGCAATTTTTTCTTTCTTTTTTTTTTTTTGAGATGCTTTTAAAAATTTTAGTTTTACAAACACACACTCCCCTTCTCCCCTCCCCCTTCTACCCCACCCCCAGAAACCTCCAATCTGCATGCTATCCCTGCGAATTTGCTATTTCTAGTCATCTCTTTCCAGTGACATCATACAATTATCCTTACGTGTCTTGCTTTCTTCCACTGGATATAAGGATAGCCCACGTTACAGCATGTGTTATTTTTATCTCACGGCAGAGTAACATTCTATTATGGACTGTGGAGGTTTGAAGCTGTACGTATGCACAGAAAAACATGTTCTTAAATCTAATCCATTCCTATGGGCATGGACCCGTTGTAAGTAGGACCTTTGGATGCGGTTACACTTCAGTTAAGGTGTGACCCCCCTCATTCAGGATGGGTCTTAATCCTATTGCTGGAGCTCTTTATAAATGGAAGCAAGACCAAGAGAGAAAGCCACAGAAACAAAAAGCTGAAACCAATGAAAACCAGAAGAGAAGGAAGAGACTAGCAGACACCACCATGTGGTGGCAGGGATCACTGGCTCTAGGAAGAAATCATCACTTTGATGATGCCTTGATTTGGATATTTTCCTGGACTCTAACCATCAGCGAATAAACTCCCATTGTTTAAGCCAAACCGCTTCATGGTGTTTGCTTTGAGTAGCCTAGGAAACCAAAACATGTATGTACCACGTTTTCTTTATCCATTCATTTGTTGATGGATACTTGAGTTGTTTCCAGCTATTGGTTATCGTGAATAATGTCGGTATGAACATTGGTGTACAACCGTATGTTTGCAACCCTGTTTTTGACTCTCTTTGCGTATATACCTAGAAGTGGAATTGCTGAATCAAATGGTAATTCTATATTTAACTTTCTGAGGAAACACCACATTGCTTTCAGATACAGCACCATTATACATCCTTACCAACATTCCACTAGAGTTCCAATTTCTGTTTATCCTCTCTAATGGTGCTGGTGTGAAACTGTTATGGGCCCCAGAAAAGCCAAGTTCTTATAATCCATTCTTGTGGGTGCAGACATATTGTGGGCAGCTTTAGCAAACTGAAACACGAACACTTGTTATTTTCTGTTTTTTGTCTGGTTTTCAATTAATAGCCATCCTTGTGGGTATGAAGTGATATCTCATTGTGGTTTTAATTTGCATTTCTCTAATGGCTAATGATATTGAACATCTTTTGTTGGCCATTTGTTTATGTTCCTTGGGCAAACGTCTATTCAGGTCCTTTGTCCATTTTTTTTTGATGGTCTCTTATTTTTCTTGTATGCATTTAAATATGTTCACTGTATTATATTTTTAATTTACTTAACTTTTTTTATGTTGAAATACTTTCAAACTTACAAAAGAGTTACAAAAATAATACAAACCCCATACAGTGAATGTCACCATACCCCTATGCCTCCAGATTCCCAAACCACCAACCTTAAAAGTTCACTGCATTTGCCATATCATTCTATCTACCTGTTTGTTTTCTTGCCTGTCAATCCTTTTTCTGAACACTTGAATGTAGGCTGTCTACATCATGTTCCCTGAACACTTAATACTGCCATGAGTATTTCCTAAAAACATAGATATTCACTTATGTAACTCCCTTAAGTGTAGTTATTAAGAAATTTAACATTGACATAAAATTTACAATCTATATCCTAAGTTTTTCTTATGTCCCAGTAAGTCCCTTTTGAGCCTTTTCTCCTCCTTTGCTAAACCCCACCCAGGATCATGTATTGCATTTGTCATAGTGTCATTGCCCCTTTAGTTCTTTTCTTAAATTATGGGAACATATATGCAACAAATTTTTGCATCTCAACCAACTCCAAGCATGGCATTTAATGGGATTAATCACATGCCCGATATTGTGGCACCCTTACCACCTTCCATTACTAAAACTCTCCCATCTCCCCAAACAGACACTCTACACCCATTATGCATTAACTCACCATTTCCCCTGTCCCCTGACCCTGGTAATCTATTCTCTATCTCTGTAAGCTTCATATTCACCAACATGGTTTTCGTAGTTACCACAGGGCTTCAATTTAAAGTTCTAAATCTATACCAACCTTGTTTGCTTTGATGCCAAATTAACTTCAAATGCATATATTAGCTTCAAACTATGTTCCTATATCCCTCCATACCCCAATATTTACGTAGCTCTTGTCATATATTACGTTTATACATTATGAATCCAAAACCACTGTTTATCACTGCATTTTATGGATTGACTTTTAGACCCTGAAGAGAAAGTAAAACTGGAGATACAAACCCCCCAAAAAAACAATAGAACTGGCATTTATGTTTATCCATGTCATTACCCTTACTGGATATCTTTATTTCTTCGTGTGGCTTCCATCTACTGTCTATTGTTATTTCCTTTCAACCTGCAGAACTCTCTTTAGCATCTCCTGTAGGGATGATCTGGTGGTCACAAACTCCCTCAACTTTCATTTAATGGAGTATCTTAATCTCTCCCTCATTTCTGAAAGACATTTTTCCAGATATAGAATTCTTGGTTGGCTGTTTTTTTTTTTTTTTTTGCTTTGAACCCTGTCAACATGGCTTCCCCCACTGCCTTTTTGCCTCCATGGTTTTCATTGAGAAATATTATTGAGGCTCCCTTGTACATGACATGTTGCTTCTCCCTTACAGCTTTCAGAATTCTCTCTTTATCTTCAGTATTCACTAGTTTGTTTATAATAGTCCACGGTGTTTTGGTTTGCTAAAGCTGACAGAATGCAATATATCAGAAACCAATCAGCTTTTATAAAGGGGATTATTATGTTACAAGTTACAATTCTAGGGCCATGAAAATGTCCAAATTAAGGCACCAACAAGAGGATACCTTCTCAGAGGAAAGGCCGCCAGCATCTGGAACACTTCTGTCAGATGGGAAGGCACATGGCTGACATCTGCTGGTCCAGGCTCCCGAATTGTTGCTCTCAGCTTCTGATTCTAGGGGCTTTTTCTCTAAGCATCTGTGGGTCCTTCCTTAGCTTCTCTGGGGCAAATTCTGGATTTCATTTCTTAGCGAGGCATCTCCTGGGGGTGTTTCTGTCTGATCTCCAAATGTCTGTGTTCTCTCTAAAATGTCTTTCTCTTAAAGGACTCCAGCAAGCAGATTAAACCTACCTTCAATGGACCTACAAACAATAGGTTTGCATCCACCAAGACTGGATTAAAAGAACATAGGCTTTTCTGGGGTACCTAACAGATTCAAACTAGCACATTCTATCACCTCTTCTTTCCAAAATACAAAATATATTCATTCCATCATACTAACACAAAAGTCTTAAACCAATTAAGGAACAACACAAGCACAATACAAAGTACAAAACAGTACCAAGTTTCATCACAATCAGCTACAGGCATCGTTTGTCCTAAGGCAAATTTTTCCTCTGGCTGTAAACCTGTGAAACTTAGAACAAGTCATCTGCTGCCAATACACAAAGGAGGCACAGTCATAGGATAAACATTTCCATTGCCATAGGAAGAAACTGGAAGGAAAACAGGGGTCACCAGACCAATAACCAACAGGACAAACTCCATTAGATATTAAGATCTGAGACTCATTTATAGAATGATGTTTTATCCTCACGGCTTGGGAGAGGGGCCCTTGCCAAGCACTTATGCAGTTCTCTCCAAACGCTGGGATAAGAGTTGCGACACTGGGGAGAATGGGGGAGACTGCCTTGTTCTTGGCTCCACCCTCCTTAAGCATCTGGGTGACATCCGGACCCTCTGTAACCTCGGGGGCACGTGCTCAAACTGTTCAGAACAATGGAGTGGTGGCCAGGCTCTCCCCAGGGGAATATGCTTCGCCCTCTCTGAAGCCTGAGGGGGTAACAACTCTTCCTGAGCAATGAAGCAGTCCCCTCTGCCTCCGGGGGCAAACACACTCACTCCACATGCATGGATGGATCTAGTCTCCTGGCCCAAGATTTCCTGGCCCCCCTGACCTTAGCTTCCATGGTTCTGCCTTTGAAGTCAGTTTTTCCTTCAATCTGTCCTTTTTCTGTCCCATTTAGTCCAAACTGGCAGTCATTCCATTTATATACATCTCACAAAAATCTACTGACTCGGTATGCAGCATACAGGGGTCAAAACCATCAGACAATAGGACTTTACACAAATTCTTTCTGGATAACTTCATTCCCAGTCCTGGCTTGTACTGAAATGGCTACCTGGTTCTATGTTTGGTTAAATCCTCACATGGTGTACTATTCTCTGGGGATTCATTTTTCCAAAAGCTCAGAATTTTCCTAATTAATAGTTCCAGTTTCTTTGTACCCAAGAGTTTAGCTCTCAGATTATCCCTTTCCTGTCACATTTTACTATAAGCTGCAAGGAGAAGCCACATTTAGTTTGGAAATCCCTTTAGCTAAGTTTTCCAGCTTGTCACTTTCAAATTCTACCTTCCATCTAACACCAGGACTCAATTTTGCCAAATTCTATGCCACTTTAAAAGAAGGACTGCCTTCCTTTCAGTTTGCAATGACACATTGATCATTTCTATCTAAAGCTTCACCTGAAGTATCTTTAGGGTCTGTATTTCTACCAACAGTCTCTTTAAAACAATCTCTATCAAGCATCTCACAATTCTTCCAGAATCTTCCCCTTATCCATTTATAAAGCCATTCCAGCATTTTTGGTATTTGCATCTTGCAGTATCCCACTTCTGTCTCTGGTACCAAAATCTGTTTTGATTTGCTAATACTGCTGGAATGCAATACCAGATATAGACTGGCTTTCATAAAGGAGATTTATTAAATTACAATTCTAAGGCCATGAAAATGTCCAAATCAAGGCATTGAACAAGAGTGTACCTTCTTGGAGGAAAGGCATCTGGCATCTACAATACCTCTGACACCTGGGAAGGCTGGCATCTGCTGGTCCTTGCTCCTGGTTTGCCATTTTCAGCTTCTGATTCCAGTGACTTTCTCTATGTGTCTGTGGATCCTTTCTTAGCTTCTCTGGGCCAAACTCTGGATTTCATTTCTTAACTTGGCATTTCTTGTTTGCATCTCCAAACATCCGTGTTCTCTCCAAAATGTCCCTCTCTCAAAGGACTCCAGTAAGCAGATTGAGACCCACCGTGAATGGGCTGGGTCACATCTCCATGGAAGCAACCTAAAATCAGAAGGTCTAATCCACAATAAGTCTGCACCCACCAAGACTGGATTAAAAGAACACAGGCTTTTTTTGGGTACATAACAGATTCAAATCAGCATAAATGGTGTGGGTCTATTGGCGTTTATTCTGTTTGGAGTTTGCTGATCATATTGGATTTGTATATATTCATGTCTTTCATTAAGTGTGAGAAGTTTTCAGCTATTAATTCTTTGAATATTCTTTTTGCTCCTTTCTTTTATTCCTTCTCAGACTCCCACAATGCTTATACTGGTATGCTTGATGGTACTCCACAGGCTCCTTAGGCTCCGTTCACTTTTCTTCATTTTTTTTTTTTTCTGCTTCTCAGACTGAATGGCTTCAATGATCATTTCTTCAAGTACTCTTATTCTCCTGTTAGCTCCAATCAGCTGTTGAATCCCTTGATGGAATTTTCTATTTCTATTACTTTGGCTACAGCTCTTTGGTTCCTTTTCATAATTTCCATCTACTCTATTGATATTTTCTTTGGGCTCACCTATCATTTTCCTGACTTCCTTTAGTTCTTAGCGCATGTTTTCCTTTAGCTCTTTTTTTTTTTTTTTAAATCTTTGGTATGTCCCAGGTCTAGTCCTCCTCATTGAAGTTTCTAGTGCTTTAATATTCTCTTTTGCCTGGGACATTACTTCCTATATGTTTGAATGTTTTGTAACCTCTTGTTAAAACCTGGATATTTTGATATTTTATTCTGTTATCACTAGAATTTAGGTTTTGAGATGTCTGTACCTTAAGCTTATAGCTAGCTAACATTATGACAGAGCTTTCCTTGATTGTCAGGAGCTAACTATAACAAAAAGATAAAGAAAACACCTTTCCCAGTCTTTTCAGGTTGACTTGTGTGAGTGCTCTCCTTCAGGGCTTATGCATTCAAATGAGTTTAGAAAAAGTGCTAGGCCAAGGCATAGGGGCCTCTCTGATCCTTTCTGTACTTGTTATCTTGTATTGGGCATGCACCTGTGGCCCTAGGAATTTCTCTGTTTACACATTTCTGAATGTCCCCTCTTCCCTATTCTTTGGTACAATGTTTTTATTGCTATTATTTATTAATTCAATCTTATTTGCTAATGTTTTCTATTCCTTCTTGAGTCAATGTGGCTACTTGATGTACTTCTAGGAATTGTTCAATTTCTTTTAGATTATCGTGCTTGTTGGTGTATAATTATTCATAATATTCTCTTATAATCCTTTTTATTTCTTTAAGTTCAGTAGTGATATCATCATTTCCCTTTCTGATTTTTAGTTATTTGCATCTGTTTCAGTTTCCTAGGCTGCTGCAAGAAAATACCATGAAATGGTTCAGCTTAAACAATGGCAATTTATTTGCTCGTGGTTTTGAGGCCAGGAAAATGTTCAGATCAAGATATCATCAAGGCAACGCTTTCTTCCCAAAGACTGGCTGCCACTGAGTCCTGCTCCTCTGCCATATGGCAAGGCAGATCCCTGAGGGATCAGACTCAGAAATATAAAACAGAGAAAGAAAAAAAAAAAAAAGACAGAGACAGACAGATATGAATTGGCTTTTTATGTTTCTATAGATGCTGAGGCAAGGCCAGAAAATACCGCTTCTGAGAAACTGTGGCTAGAGTCTATGTTGGGCCCTCCAGGATCAGCCAGGTTAAATTACACATGAAAGAAAGCAGAAGCCCAACCAGTGACAAAGTGCACTGGGTCCTTAAGTCCTCGTAAATGCTGGTATGAGGCCAGAAGCTGCTGCTGTAGAGAAGGTTGAAATCAAGGCCAGAGGCTAAGCTATGCCCTCAGGGATCTGTCAGAGCAGGGAATGCCCACAAATAGAAGGAAAAACAAAACCAAACCACTAGTGCTTAGATAATAAATTAAAAAACAAATTAAATTAAAAAACAACAAAACACCACTGGTTCTTTATTATAGGTAGATATGAGTGGGAGGCTAGAAGTGCTGCTGCCCAGAGGGTCAAAACTGAGGCCAGCTTCCCAGCTGGTCCTTCATGAGTCCCCCAAACTGACTGTGATGGTTAAGCCCATGTGTCAACTTGGACAGGTTATGCTATCCAGTTGTTTGGTCAGGGAAGCTCTGGCCTAGATTTAAATCATTAGTCAGTTGGTTGCTATGGCTGGTTACATCTACAATTAGCAAAGGAGATAGCCTTAAGTAACAACAGAAGTCTCATCCAATCATTTGAAGGCCTTAAAGGGAGAACTGATGATTTCAGCCATTGAAAGGAGAAAAGAATTTTTGTCTCTACTTTAGGCAGCCAGCTTCTCCTGGTGAATTCATCCAAGACTCCACTGGAGTTCTCAACTTGCAGCCTGCCCTATGGAATTCGGACCTGCCGATCTCCAAGATCACATGAGCCAATTTTGATAATGCATCTCCTAATATTTATATACACACACAAACATACATATATATGTGGATATGTATATGTACATATATATGTATATTTTCGTGTATATATATATATACACACATACACATATATAATAGGATATATATATATATATAAATATAATATATAGATCTTGTATTGGTCCTGTTTTTCTGGAGAAGGCTAATACACCAACCTTGACCCTCAACCTCAACTTTGAGAGAAACTGGCCCCAGCTGGCCACTCCAATCCAGGCTGCTTTGCTACAGCTCTGCCACAGGACCGAGCATTGGGAACGGGTCACTGGTTTGTGCTTTCATGAAAATGGCAGGATAGAAAGATGAAAAGCTGAGTTTTCAGCAGACTCTCATTTTCTCTGGCACTTCTGTAGTTGTTCCAAATGTCCACTCTGGTTCCAGGGTTACCATCTAGTTAATTCAAGTCTCTTTTTCCAGCTTTTCATTTTTCTATCCTGTCATTTTGCACCTGTGCTCTCTTGGCAGTTTCTTACAGGCATATATTTGTGATATGATCCACAATTCTATTTCTAGGTATTTATGTAAGACAAGTGAAAACATATGGCCACAAAATACATGTATTTTAAGTGTTCATAGCAGATTTATTCATATAGCTCCAAACTATAAACAATCCAAATGTCTACCAACATGAAGGAATAATTTGTGATATACCCACATCATAGAAAACTATCTAGCAGTAGAAAGGAACAAATTACTTATTCACACAATAACATGGATGAATTTTTTAAATGTGTTGAATGCAAGAAGCCACATGCAAAAGATTACATAGAGTTTGATTCATTTATATGAAGTTCTAGAACAAGTAAAACCATAGGGTGGAATGAAGGTCAGTAGTTGTCTGGGGTAAGGTGTGGGAGCACTGACTGCAAAGGGGCATATGGAAAGTTTTGGGGATGCGGAAAATATTCTGTATCTTATGTGGGGTCATGATTTCATATGTGTACATTTGTCAAAACTTATGGAGAAGTTAAAATTACTTCTTTTTATGTATTTAAATTATACCCCAATGAAGTTGATTTAAAAAGAAAAACAAGGACATTCACTTGTTGAGTTGGTGATACCATTTCTAGTAACTTATCAAGCATGCAGAATTTACATGTGACTAAAGATGCTGTATAAGAAATGGACATCTCAGCACTGTTTGCAATAATGAACTCTGCAAACATCCCAACTGCCCCTCAAAAAAGGTTTGGTTATTTAAGCTATGATACATGCACACAACAGAATACTATGTAGAATACAGTGGACCTCTGTGTGCTGATATGAAAAACAACCTTTAAGACACTAAGTGGAAAGGATCAAGGTATGAAACAGTATGCACAGTATGATTCAATTTTGTCTTTTAAAGGGTATATATAATATACATGTTTTAAAAAGAATATATAAGAAAAACAATAGGTCTAAATCAATAACACCAAAATGATTCTTTGAGAAGATCAATAAAATCTATGAACTTCTAGCCAGGCTAAAGAAGTAAAAAAGAGATGACACAAGCCACCAACATCAGCAATGACAGAGGGAGCATCACTACAGATCTTACAGATCTTACAGGCATTTAAAGGATAATAAGGGAATATCACAGTTTTGTGCCCACAGATTCAACAACTTAAATGAGATAGAATAGACATATCCTTGAAGGACAAAAATTCCAAAACTCACGCAAGAAAAAACAGCTTGAGTTGTCTATTAAAGAATTAAATTTAATTTGTATTTAAACCTTACCATAAAGAGTACTTCAGGCCCAAGTTGTTTTTCTGCCAAATTTTATCAAACCTTTAAGGAAGAAATAATTCTACAGACTCTGCCAGAAAATTGAAGAAGAGGGAACACTTTGCAAATCATTTTACAAGGCTGACATTAACCTGATACCAAAACCAAGCATAGGCATTACATACAAAGAAAACCACAGACCAATATCCCTTATGAAAAAGGACACAAAAATCTCCCCCCCCCCAATATTAGTGGATTTAACCCAGCAATAGTTAAAAAGGATAATACATCTTGATCAAGTGAGGTTTATCCTGGAAATGCAAGGTTGGGTCAACATCCAAATATCAATGAAAGATAACTAATTAAGATATGGGATTTAAATAGACATTTCTCCAAAGAGGACATACAAATGTCCAATAAGCACATGAAACAATAGTCAACATCATTAGTTATCAGAGAAATGCAAATAAAAATCATGAGATACTATTTCCCTCCCACTAGGTTGGCTATGGTTAAAAAGACAGATAATAACAAGTGTAGACAAAGATATGGAGAAATTGGGAGTTCTCACACAATGCTAGTGAGAACGTAAAATGGCACAGCCACGTTTGAAAACAGTTGGTAGCTCTTCAAAAAGTTAAACATAGGGTTACCATATGGCTGCACTCCCACTCCTAGGTATATACGCAAAAGAAATGAAAAGGTATGTTCCCACAAAACCTTGTATATGAAGGTTCACAGCAGCTTTATTCATAATGTCTAAAAAGGGGAAACAACCAAAAGTCCATCATCTGATGGATAAACAAAATTTGATATATCCATACAATGCAATATTATTCGGCAATGAAATACGATGCATGCTATAGCATGGATGAAACTTAATACATTTGGTTAAGTGAAAGAAGTCAGCCACAAAAGGACACATATTGTAGGATTCCATTTATGTGAAATATCCAGAATAGACAAATCAGTAGGGACAGAAAGTAGATCAGTGGTGGCTTAGGGTTGGAGGGTGGGAGAGAATGGGAATTGACTCCTAATAGGTACAGAGTTTCTTTTAGGAAGGATGAATGTTCTAAAGTTGAGTGTGAAACTTCTAAAAAAAAAAACACATTGAATTGTACACTTCAAAAGGGTGAATTTTTTGTTGTGACATATCTCAATAATCTTACTAGCTTCAGTAATCTCATCTGTGAAATTAATACCAATAATAGTAATACAACAGCATCTTAATAAGGTAGGGGAGTTGACCTACAAGGTATCAAGACTTATTATAAAGTAATTAAGGCAGTACAGTACTGGCACCAGGAAAGAATTGACCTGCAAAACACGAGAGCCTCAAACAGGAGCACGCAGGTGGGGAACTCTGACACTTGCCAGAGGTGGCAGAGCAGATCAGTGGGGCAAAAAAGAGACTGTTCAATAAATGTACTCCGTGAACTGACCATATGGGGGGAAATGGAGTTAACTACATATTTTACAACCTACAAAGAAATTGATTCTAGATATATTTAGGGATTCAACATCAACCTTTAAAACTTTTTAGGAGAAAATATAGGAAAATACCTATGTGATCTCCTGATAGAAATATAAAAAGTGCTATCCATAAAGATTGATAAATTTAAGTACATTAAAATTAAGAGCATCTGTTCACAGGGTGAAACTTGCATAAAGAAAGACATAAAGATCAATGGAACAGAATTGAGAATCAGAAATAAATCCTTTTAAGCTTCAAAATAGGTCACATGCAAATGGATCTTTCCCACATTAGGGTTTAACAAAATTACAATCAAATCCTAATTGTTTAGCTTTATAAAATAATATTATAGATGACCTGGAAAAATACTTAGGTTATTTCATGGTAATATATATATACACACACACTAAAAAACAATGAAGGTAAGACTAGCTTTGGCATTTAAAAAGCAGAGTGATAAATCACATTGACAGCACCACGAGCCCATCAGAATGACTTAAAATAAAAAAGACTGGCAACATTAAATGTGGATAAGGACACAGATTACTTGAACTCTTCCTACAGTGTTGGTGGGAGTATAAAATGATACAAGCATTTGGGGAACTCTGTAACGGTTTCTTATAAAAGGAAACATAACATGTATCTTTTAATCCAGCAATTCCAATCTTAGATATTTATCCAAGAGAAATGAAAACAAATATCAATCAAAAGATTTGTATAAGATTGTTCATAGCAGTTTTATTTGTAATAGCCAAAAATGGAAACAGCCCTCGTGACCATCAACTGAATGGATAAAACATGGTATATTCATACAGTGGTTTACTAATCAGCAACAAAAAAGCACAAACTACTGATACATGCAACAATGTATCAGCAGTTCACTCTTTTTTTGGATGAACTTCATTCAAATTTTGGATGAATTTCAAAATTTTATGCTGAGTGAAAGAAGTTTTGCATAAAAAAGTACAAGCTGCATGAGTTCATTTATATGAATATCTAGGACAGGCGAAACTAATCTATAGTGATATAAATCAGAACTGCAGTAATCTCAGGGGGTGAGTTAGGGATTGCCTGGGAAGGGCTATGAGGAAACCCTTGCAGTGATGGACATGTGCTATATTCTTGACAGGCTCTGGGTTACACAGTTGTATGCATCTGCAGAACTCAAACAATGGTACACTTAGGATTTGTGCAATTCATGATATTAACATCTTACTAAGAAAAGTAAGCCAATATTGAACTCCGGTTAATAATACACATGCTAAAGTACTGGAGATGAAGTGTACAGATGTCTGCAATTTATTTTGGAATGCATTTGAAAAATAAGATAGAATAAACCTGATTAATTTACAAAGTTGCCAACACCTCTCAATATGGGAAAGAATAGTCTGTTCCACAAATAGTGCTAGGACAAACTGGATAGCCTCATGTAAAAGAATGAAGTTGTACCCTTACATCACACCATATACAAAAATGAACTCAAAATTGATCCAAGATATAAATATAAGAACTAAAGCTATAAACTCCTTAAAAGTCAACTTAGGGGAAATCTTCATGACCTTGAATTTCACAATGGATTCTTAGGTATAACACCAAAAGCCCAGGCAATGAAAGAAAAATAGATTGGACTTCATCAAAATAAAAAAAACTTTAATATATTATAGGACACCACTAAGAAAACGAAAAGACACCCTACAGAATGGAAGAAAATATTTTCAAGTCATATATCCTATAAAGATCTAGTATCCAAAATATATAAAGAACTCTTTACAACTGAACAACGAAAAGACAGACAACCCAATTCTTGAATGGGGAAAAGATTTCATAGACATTTTTCCAAAGAAGACATGCAATTGGACAATAAGCATGTGGAAAGATGCTGGACATCATTAGTTATTAGGGAAATGCACATCAAAACCACAATGACGGCTGCAGGGGTGGCTCAGCGGTAGAATCTTTGCCTTTCATGCGGGAGACCCAGATTCGACTCCCGGACCATGCATCAAAACAAAACAGAACCCAATAGGATAGCTATATAATAATAATAACTTTTAAAAAGGAAATTAAAAAGAGTTGGTGAGCATGAAAAATTTAGACTGGCCATAGCCCAAATACCCCTAAAGAGTAGAATAGGAAGATCAAAGATGATGGTGGAGTTATACAGAGAAGGTTGGGTTTAAAAAATGAGTATGATTGTTGAAACATTAAATTGATAAAAAATAGTTATCCAGTACCTTAGACCAGCTAGAAGTAAAAAGCTAAAATTGTGGAATTGTAATCCATACCAAACTCTGAAATCTGTTCCACCACTAATTGTTGTGCTGTGCTTTGAAATGTAATGCTTTTTTGTATATATGTTATTTTTTACAAAAAAAGAAAAAAGTTGATTGTGATGATAAAAGAATATTTATTCCTTCTAGCCTCCTATATTCAGAAACAGCTAGAAGGAAAAGTCTGAGTGGATGGTATGGTAGCCCATGACACACTCTGGGATCTGTCCTGTAACTACTTGTTGAAGAGTGCTTTGAAAATGACTGCTTTTTTCTTTCTTTGCTTTGTACATATGTTATATTATACAGTAAAAAAAGAGAAAAACTAAAACAAAAAACCAGACTAAACTCCTCAAGTCCAAAACAGGAATGAGGGCTTGTATTTCTATATAGCTTAATATGATACCAGAATATACCTCCGACTGTGATGGGCTGATAATTAAAAAGTCTTGGTAGAGGTTAGCATGATACCCTGACATGTCCCAGAGTAATTTGGGCAGTGTATAAAGTACATGCAAAGTCCCCTTGGAGGACTGGGGAGAAAGGTGGAAATATCTAACTTCCTCACTTGGAGAATTTCTGATATTCTAGGAAGCAGTGGGGACAACCAAATCAATAGGCCAAGCCCTTGATGTTGGGTTCAACCTTATGAAACTTATTCCTGCAAAGGACAGGCTAAGCCTACTTAAAATTAGACCTAAGAGTCACCCCCAGAGAACCTCTTTTGTTGCTCAGATGTGGTGCCTCTCTCTAAGCCAACTCGGCAGATGAACTCACTGCCCTCCTCCCTATGTGGGACCTGACTCCTGGGGATGAGCTGGGACCTGGCATCATAGGATTGAGAAAACCTTCTTGACCAAAAGGGGGAAGAGAGAAATGAGACAGAATAAACTTTCAGTGGCTGGGAGATTTCAAACCAAAGTTGAGCGGTTACCTTGTAGATTATTCTTATGCATTATATAGCTCTCCCTTTTAAGTTTATGGTGTGTTGGAGTGGCTGGAGAGAACTGAAACTGTTGAGCTGTGTTCCAGCAGCCATGTTTCTTGAAGATGATTATATAATGATGAAGCTTTCACAATGTGACTGTGCGATTGTGAAGACCTTGTGTCTGATGCTCCTTTTATCCAAGGTATGGACAGATGAGTAAAAAACTGTGGATAAAATATATATAAATAATAGGGGTCCAAGGAGTAAAATAAATTGGATAGATGGAAACACTAGTAGTTAATGAGAGGGAGAGGTAAGGAGAATGGTATGTATGAGTTTTTTCTTTTTTGCTTCTATTTCTTTTTTCTGGAGGGATGCAAATGTTCTAAAAAATGCTCATGGTGATGAATACACAACTATGTGATGATATTGTGAGCTGCTGATTGTACATCATGTATGGACTGTATGTGTGCAAAGATGTGTCAATAAAAACGTTTTTTATGAAAGTGCTGGTGAGGAGATAGAGAAATGGGAGCCCTCGTATGTTGCTGATGGTAATGTAAAATGATGCAGCCATTTTGGCTCTACTTCAAAAGGTTAAACCCAGAAATTACCATATGAAGCCAGCAATACCATGCATAAGTATACACCCAAGAGAACTGAAAATAGACATTCCAACAAAAACTTTACACAAATGTTCATAGCCACGATATTCAAAATAGTCAAAAGGTAGAAACAGCCCATATATCCAACAATGAATGGATAAACAGAATGTGTTATCGCCAATATAACAATATATTCAGCCATAAAAAGGGATGAAATACCGATACACGTACAACATGAGAGAAGCTTAGAAATGACTATGTTAAGTGAAAGAAGCCAGACACGAAAGTCCACATATCACACGATTCCATTTATATGAAATCTCCAGAACAGGCAAATCCATAGAGACAGAAAGCAGATTGGTAGTTGTCAGGGGCTAGGGTTAAGAGAATGGGGGAAGAGATCCTTTCAGGGTATTGAAAATGTTCTGGGATTAGATGGTGGTAATAGTAGCAAAATATTGTGAATGTACAATGCCATCAAACGTACATTTTAAAATAGTTAAAAATGTCGATTTTATGTATATTCTACCCCAATAAAAAAAAATAAGAAGGACTGATGGATGGATAGAGAGAAGGACAGATAGGTGAAAAGCAAATGTAGTAAATGTTACGGTGGAATCCAGGTGACGGGTATGTGGGTAATAACTGCACAATGCTTTCGAGTTTTCTCTGAAAATTTTCATAATTAAATATTGGGGGAAAAGAGAACATACTTAAAGACTGCATTCATCGAATCAGGGTGGGTTGAATGGAAGACCAGGCAACACTAGTACGATGGCAAAGTCACAGGCCTGTAAGAAGCTAATAAATAGAAGAAGAAAACTCAACCCCATTAGAAGCCAAAGATATGTCCATTAAAACGACAGTGTACCATTTTCAACAGTGCATCTTAAAATGCTGTTACGTCCTGCTGTGGGAGGATGGCAGGACCAGCAGCTGGTTTGAGCCCACCTAGCATGGCTGTGTGGACAGACTAGCTCTGTCCTGTCTCTGTCTCAGCTCCCAAGCCTATAAAACTAGGGGTCGGAGGGATCAAGCCACCTCGTAAATCAGGGAGGAAGAGATTAAAGGACTGACAGAGATTAATTATATACACAGGGTAATGGCACAGATCCTCAAAGCATAGAGGCTGTTGTTATTTGTGTTTATCTCTGGGTAAAAGAATTACAGGTAATTTTATTTTCTTCTAAATGCTTCTTTCTACCACATTTTCTATCATAAGCATGCATCATCTCCTTAATCCAAAACAAGGTAAAAAAAAAAATTATTTAAATATCTATCTCTAGCATTGTGGCTTCCCAACTGTGCAGCTGTGTGTTTCCAGGCCTCGGTTTCCTGGTTTGTACAATTGGGGCTGGGGAATCATCTCTTAGAGCCCATCTGACTCTGACATTATGGAATTTGGTTACATGATTTTTTTTCTTGCAAGCAATGGAACACTTCTCAACTAGGTAAGAATGGTGGTCAACACCTTTCTGATTCAAACTTGGAAAAATGTGGGGGAAAAAACATGAGTGGAAGGCCATACTACCCAAGAGAGCAAGACCTAAATCAAGCCAAGGGCCATTTAAGAATGCTTCAAACTTTTTCTAATTCCCAGGGAGAAACTTCTGGAAGGCGGCTTCTGTTGCTGTGGCCAGCCAATCGGCCCCAGTTCTCGAGCAGGAAGCCATGGCCCAAGAATGTTCTCCTGGGGTCCTCTCTCCCACTCAGTTCTGCGATGTTTCAGAGGCTCTTGAGAAGTGAGCACTGCCTGAGGAACATCTGCTGTCTGGGATGCAGTGTCCTGACTGCAGGGAGAAAGTGGCACTTCCAATTACTTCCATATCCAACAGCTGTTCTGGTGTTATCTGCGATCATCTGCAGCCATTTAGGTTACCAGGTCCTCACAAGAGAAATGAGAGCCACCCCACCCTACCCCCAACCTGGCCCCAAGCTGGCGAGGAGGAAGCCCTCTCTGATCAGGACAGGGACAAGGGCAGAGAGGTAGGAAGCAGAGGGAAAGGGGAGAAGTGGACAACTCAAAGACAAAAGCTCATGCTGAAAAAAACAGCATAGAATGTCCCAGGAGAGGGGGATGCTTCCTGGGTTGCTTGTTCTGTTTGGCCAAAGTGGCCAAAGCCAAGGGGAAGGAGGGCTGGATCTCCACCAGAAACAGCAGGCTGCTCCAGGGCCAGGGGTGTGGGTGAGGTCAGTGCGGGCATGGAAATTCCACTGAGAAAGGCAATGAATTCTAGGGCTAAGCAGACCTGGGGGGGAATTTCCCTGTGGGGCTGATCTTGAGTGCTCCACACCAGAAGCCCCTCCAACTCCTGGGGCTCCCCACCCTCCCTCCACATGCGGAGTGGCCCTAGGGGAAGCTGCCCTCTTCTAACTAGATGCTTAGTGCCCAGAAGGGCCCTGCGTTTGTGTTTGGTTTAATGCTCTGCTGTGGCCATCCTGAAATTCTTAATAATTTTTTATTAAGGGGCTTTGCACTTTCGTTTTGTGCTAGCTCCATAAGCTATGTAGCTGGTCCTGCTAGGAGATGACAGTTTTAGGGACCCCTTCTCCAAACCCCACCCACCAAGGAAAGAGGATCAGGGTCCCAAGAAGTCCTGCCTGCCTTGGGCTCCAGCCACGTACGATAGAAGCCAGTTCCACCTATAATGCTTCTTTTGGGGTTTCCACACAAGGGCAGGGGAAGATGCAGCAGTTAATCCTACCAAACGGGAACCTCAAATTATAACCAACCTTGTGGGGAAAACACATCCATCCTTTTTGGTCAGTCAAATGCAAGTTAGGACACAGTCAAGGTACAATTATATGCCTGTTTGAAGAATACTCACAACAATGGAAGCCTAATACAGGGGAGGCTCAGAGAAACAAGAGTCCATACCCAGCCCAGCAGGGAGTTTGGACCAGAATACTTCATGGACAGCAATAAGGGACCAGGGACAGGCATTCAAACCCTTTCACTCAGCAGTCACACTCTTGCAAATCTGTTCCAGAAAGAGTTCAAGAAAAATTTTACATACCAGAGATGTCTAGGGCAGTTCAGCTATAGCTGCAGTCTGGGAAGACTCTAAATGTCTAATAGAAGGAAAAACCTTTGAACAGCCATTTGACTAATAAATATCAGGCTGGCAACATCGTGGGAGAGGGCTCACTCATGCTGTATAGCTATGTATTTTGCATCTCAGTGAGGTAAAAAGGATGTTTACATAAAGGGAAAATACTGAGACCTAAAAAACAAAGAGCCATGAGACCTAAAAACAGAGACCTTAAAAGAAAAAAAAAGAAAAAAAAAAAAAGAGCGATGAGAGGTAATGGAGTTATGGAAACACCATTATATTGAAGATCCAGAACTGTTAAAAACAAACAAACAGGGCAGGCCACGGTGGCTCAGCAGGCAAGAATGCTTGCCTGCCATGCCAGAGGACCTGGGTTCGTTTCCCAGTGCCTGCCCATGTTAAAAAAAAAAAAAAAAGAAAAGAAAAACAAACAAACAAACAAAACGTACAGGATGCAGACACTGGCCCAACTGAATTTGCCTAGATTGGCCAAGAATGAAGGCTGTGGGTGTATGGCTGGGGTGGGGGGGATTTCATCAGACAGATTAGCACCAACCAAATGGTTAACCAATTGAAAGTCAGGCTCCAGGGGCCCCAACCCAACAATGATACAAACTGTGCAGCATCCAATGTAAAAATATCCCCAAATGGAGAGCTGTACCCCGTGGTCCTGACCAGTTGTCAGTTCAACCCTCTCAAGAAAAACAAAACTTGTCCTCTAAGCAACTGCCATCTATGGCCGCAAAGATGCTGGGCACCGCCAGGCCAGGGTGTGAGCAGCCCAACAGTGCTGGCCAGGTGGGCTCCATTCCCCAACTCCATGGCCCCCTTTTGCCTGGCCATACCCCCCAGTCTACTTGGGGGGTATCGTCAGCTACTATTGCTACTATTTCTGAGAACGTGCATCAGTCATTATTCAACACACGCATCAAAGGGAAACAACATAAAAGGAAATTTATCTTTGGCAGACTGAAGCCTCTAAGTTCATCTTTATTCATATGGTTCATCTATTTGGTCATATGCTACAGCTGGTCTACACTGATGGGCAGGAAAACAGGGCATCAGGGAAATGAATTGTGTCTGCAGAGGGCGGTGCCACACCTCTGAAGGAGACTCCCTGATGAGGTTAGTCAGGGATGGAGGAAGGAGTACACAGAGCAAGCCCCTTGGTCCAGGGCAGGAGGGACCTTGGGGTTCAAGCCCTCCCCCTCTTGCAGCAGGACTCAGGCTACCCCTTTCTCCACTGTGGCTCCGAGGCCCCTCCTCTCCATGTTGCTGGGCATTCAGAGGTCTTTCCACCTAGCCTCCCAGAGCCCATCATTTTGGCCCAGGCCAGAGCCCCCAGTGGCATCACCTGTCTCTGCCGGGTACCTGGGCAATCCTTCTCCTGTGCTTGAAGGCAGCAAAGGCGTTTGCAGCATCCTCAGGGCCAGCCGAATAATTGCTGACAACAATAGCTGATAAATGTTTGTATTAGCAGGGCTGTTGCATATGGTTTGTGCAGAAGTGCACTGCACAACCCTAGGGGGCACCATTCACATCAGTGTTGTAGGCTGGTGTTTTTATCACAACACATTTCCGGCCAATGAAAGAAAAGAGTATTGTTTCGGCAAAAATTACACGAGTATCAGAAAAAGAGATGGAAGTAAAGGGTGTTGAGGAAGGAGTGCCCTTTTCTAATTTGCCGAGTGGGCCCACTGCAGCCCTGCATACTGAACTGTGAATGGCAGAGGAACCAGCCCCCCAACCAACCCAGCTGCAGTTTCATTCTCAAAGCCAGGCACTTGACAGCCGGCGTTGAGAAGGAAGGCCTGATTTGTAGCAGTCTGGCAATCAAAGGTGCCACCCTGTCACTACCCCCGAGGTCTGCATGGGGAGCAGGGCTCAGGGCACTGGTCGTCTTTGGAGCAGACACACCTAAGCTTCCAGACAAAGGTGACTCCCACCCCCTAGAAGGCCCAGAGCTCCTGGTAAGCAGCAAGGCTTCCAGAAAACGGCAATTAAGAAAACTATCAGGTACACCAATAAAAGAAAGACAATCTAACATCTACCGGATATATAGTTTTTTTCTACTTTTGAAAAAACTAAATCCAAAATACATCACAATAAATCCATCTGAATTCACGACAGAAACATAATATCAACTTTGCAGAAAGAACATAACTGCTTTATAAATGATGCTATGCCCCAAATTTAAAAGCTGGAAATTATGCCAGGTCCTCTAAAACCAGAAAACATACTCTGGAGACAAAAGTCACTTGTAACTTTCTTAAAGGATTCTTAAGATGGAGCCCTGGTGTCAGCGCCTAATAAAATCCAATTCACATGTTTACAGTTGAAACCCCCTAAGACTTGAGAGGGTATTTTCAGGAGGAATTTGCATGGCTAAATGTGACTCCTGGGGGCTGAGGCCTGGAGCCTGTAACCCCAGGGGAAGAGGACCCAACGATTAGCTTCACCATCCAGCAGGCAAAGGACTTTGAAAACACAGCTTATGATCGATGAGAAGGTGCGAGCTTAAAAGGGGGGCTGTTTCTCCTAAATTCGTGTTAAATGAATTGCCTCTATGTATCAAATCTACAAGGTCAGAGAGTCATAATTTCCTCCCAAAGTCTCAAAATTATAACAGAAACACACAAGACAAATGCAGCAAGTTTCACTCACACAGAAATCGACACAAAGATTTCAAGCATCAAGAAGGGACTGCAGGCAGAATCCTCGGGAGTTTGCAAGGTCTCCCCAAGGCTGCTAGAAGGCTCGCCCCTGCCCGGCACATGCCCCAGGGCCTTCATGCAGGACCTTATCCCTGAATGTGCCGTCCCGCACACCCCAGAGGCTAATCAGAGGAACTGTCCTGACCCGTGCAGTTTGCTCAAAGGGCAGGGGGTGGGGGCAGGTTAGGGTCATGCACTGAGCAAAGCCCACAGATAGCCTGGACTCCAGGACAGCCCCTGAAGGCAAAGCAACAGCATATGCAGCCTCTGAAGAAGCAGGGGAAGGTGGGTGGATTAAACACGGATCGCTGCTCCCCTTCTTTCCAGAAAGCTCTGGATTATATCTCGCTTCTTTTGGCCGACGTTAATCACAGCCGCAACCCCCTCTCCAAAATGCCCCGCCTGTGAAGCGAGTCCGGGGCGCATGCTGGAGGGGTGCGGGGAGAAGGGGTGCCCTGAGGCTCCCCGCGTCCCCCCTCCGTGCCGCGAGCGAGTGACATCAGAGGCTCGCGTGGCCCTGATCATGCAGCAAGCCTGGCGCCGGGTGGTCGGAAGTCGGGTAGCACTAACCCTTCTTAAGTTTATTCAGGCAGCCCGAGCTGCAGAAGGAGCGCACGGAGGCCGTCTCCCAGCAGCCGCGTCCCTTCATTCCCGCGGCGGGGGGCGGCCTCCGAGGACCGGGCGCTACATGGCGCCGGGCCCGGGGGGTTGCTCGCTGGGACGCGCGCAGAGCTCGGCGGGCCGCCCGGCGGAGGCGGCGGGCGTTCTGGGGCCGGGCACCGCGTTACCACAATGCACCACTGCCGCCCGCCGGGTGCACGAGCCCGTTAACCCCGTCGGTGCCGCGGGAGCCAAGCGTGAGCCGCTCCCACCCCCGCCTTCGCCTCCCCCGCGCGCAGCCTCGGCCGGGGGCCGCCAGTCCCCGATGCGCCCGGGAGCTGGAACGGCCCGGCCCGTGCGATCCACCGGCACCCGGGGCCGCACGGGGTCCCCCATTTAAACGTCACATGTTAACGCGAAAATCTGAAGGTGCCTCCCCCTGCAGCAGGCTTGGCGTTGCTTTATTTCAAAGGGAAAGATGCCTTTGAGAGCTGAGTGGCACGTGGGAAATGAGGGTGGCTCGGGGCCTGACGGTGATTCCCCTGGAACCAGGCCACCCTCTGGCTCTACTGCAGCGGCTGTTACACCTGTACGCTGCCACCTGGAGCCACCTGTCCACTGTCCCAGAGGAAGGCAACAGGCAAGGGCCCCAGGGAGCTAGGGCTCCTTTGGCTCGGCTGCCATGAGGCTGCGGGGAGGGGGGGAGGAGACCGGGGTCAACCAGGGACAAACAGCCCTCTCTGCCCACATCTCGCTGAGCACAATACACGCTGTCCGCCTACCTACCTGCAGGACTTCTCCACGCACTGTCTCGTGGGGAACCTCAAACCCAACAGTCCAACTCTGAGTTCTCCTGTCCCCTTAACCTGCACTCCCTCCACACTTCCCTCAATCCTCCCCCACCCCCCACCCCCAGGGCCTGGGAAACCCGGGAGTCATCCTTGACTCCCCTGTGGCTGGTCGGCACATCCTGAGGGCTCTGCCCTTAGAAAACTGCAGGCCTGACACATTCTCAAATTCCTGGGGGTTCTCGCAAGGCCTCCCAGCGGTCTCCCTGCTTCCACTCTTGCCACTCCTGTCCCCCACCCCCATGGTCTATGCTCAACACAGCAGCCAAGAGATCCTGTGCCAATGTATGGCAGACCCTGTGACTCTTCCGCTCAGGGGTCTCCAGGTCTCATGATATTTATGACCCCACCCATTCTCCTCCCCTCCCCCCCTGCTGCAGCCACACTGGCATCCTGGCTTGAACGCACAGTCCCTACAAAGGCAGCCCCAGCTCTGAACTCCCTCCTCTGCCTGGCTCTCACCTCACCTTGCCCCATGTATGTCTCGGATTAAATCCCAGTGGATTAAAGATTGAACCCCAGGACTGGCCTGTAGCCATGGCCCAATCACCAGCAGAGTCCTATCCGTCAGCGCCACCTCCCAGGAGCTCGGTGAAGGAATTTATCAAATGCAAATTTTTGAAACCGAGTTGATCAATTTTCACCAACTTACAGATTTGCAAAGAAACAAGGAAGCTCCTGTTTCCAACATGTAATACTCAGGCTAGGTGCTTCTGGTCATTAATTCCCCTCCAGACTCTGATGCAACTACATATATCTTCCAACAAGGGACTTAATCCTTGTGTTAGATCTACTGGCCCAGCGGATAGAGGGCACTTAGCCAACTGCGTCTTGGTTTTCTGGCTACAAAATGAAGAACATAGCAAGAGTGTAAAGAGCTGCCAGTCATCAGATGCTGACCAAGTGCTGTGTTTCCCCTGCTCTACCTGTTTATGTTCAATCCCCACAGGAAAGCCTTGTTTGGTAGGTTCCACTAACATCCCCTTTTACGAGGAAACTAAGGAAAAGTCACTTGCTCAGGATTACCTGCCTTGGAACGTGCCTGCTCCGGCTGAGCTCGCAGGTCAAGCACTGCATCCTGCTCCCCAGCTGCATCCCTTAAGCCAAACATTGCTTCCTGGGCCCCTGAAACCTCCTGAGGAAAAATGGGGTGAGACTGGAAGGGTGTTCTGCGGGCTTTGGAAAACTTTCATAAACATTCAGGCAATTTTTAAGGATTTGCATGTGTGAGAATAAACGCGACCCAGGATGTTAAACCAGACATGACAAGTATCGTGGAATCTGAAAGCTGGAAGGAATCTTTTTTCATGCATAGCCATGGGCTCCATCTAGAAGCGGAGGGGTGGAGGGACGGCGGCCTGGCTACTGCCCACACAACTAATGAACGCTGGGGTCACTGACCCCATTGCCTACCAGGTCCCAACTGTTGACCCACCCTCACCTAGAGCCACATCTAGGTCACAGCTGTGGCACAGGGACAGTAGGAACAAAACATACCAGGGGAAGAAATTGACATGATAAAGGAAAATGTGGAAGGAAATGATACAATCCCATGTAGGCAAACACAGACTTTGCCTCTCCTTTCTCCATAATTATTTTATACTATACGTCACATCAAAAAAGTATCAGATTCTGCTTACATGAAATATTTAAAAATCTACAACCTAGCTTAACAGGCAGCCAGAAGGTACCAAATGGTCCTTAAAGAAGACATTAGCTTAAGAGTCTCCATTGAGCAAGCAGTGAAGAGACCAAAGAGACGGAACATAAGATGATCCGTGGGTAATTTCAGCCTGTCTGCCAGCCTGCTCGGAACCCCAACACAGCTTCACAGCTTCCCTCCTATCCTTGTGGGGGTGAGAAATCCTAGCTCCACACTTTGTGGCCATCTGCACTCTTACATCATAGGTGTCTCTTGAACAGCTCCAGCAGGGTGGCCCCTAGACACCCTAAATGTGACCTCCTAAACCTCAGTGCTCTAACTCTGAGACCTTCCTGAGGTCCGTCACCCCAGGATGAAAACCGTGGAGACAACTACAACCTCCCTCTAAGCTCCTATCTGGCCCCATGGCAAGCACAGCTGGCTTGTTCAAAATCTGGTTTCCTCTCACATCCGTGATTCCCAACTCTGGTTTCCACTTCCTTGTTAGGTCCCACCTGGGCTGCTGCCTCAGCCTTCCCTTTTAAAGGCTGGCCTCCTGCTTCCACCCATTACCAGGGGCTGTTAATCAGACTTGGTTTTCAACATGTTTCCTCTCTGCTTGCTAATTTGTGGCAGACACCTACTGAACCAAAATGTGTGTGTGTGTGTGTGTGTGTCATGGTTGTGTGGTGTGTGTGTGTGTGTGTCATGGTTGTGTGGTGTGTGTCTGTTGGCCAGCCCTGGAAGGGACAGCAGAGAAACAGGTTCCTCCCGAATGCTGAGAATAGGGAGAAAAGCCTCTGCACTCAGGGCAGCACTGGACACCAGCGAGAGGCCTTTGGTATAACACTGCAAGAACCACAGCAGGGCCATGCCCTCCAGCCCATTTCACCCCTGGGATTCCTCACAAGGGAATACCGGGAAAGTGGGAAAAAGCTCTGCATCCAATGCCATTTTTATCACAAAAACCTAGACACAACCTAACAGTCTAACAGCAGACAGCTGTTTATTTCATCAATTTCATGGAATATCATAGAGCCAGTGAAGGATTATGTTTGTGACAGCTCCCTAGAAACAAGAGAACGTGCTTTAAAAACAAAATGCAGAAAGGAAAAAGGCAAATGCATGCACAATATGTTTGTAATGGTGTGAAAACTGCACACATAGAAATGTTAAAATAATAGGATCATAGGTGAATTTCTAGAGTCTTCTGGAGGTCCATGGGCTTCTAAATTCTTTCCTAGCACCTAAGGTGCCTGCTCTACTGTGCTTTCCCATTTATGTGTCTGTCTTCTGTGCCAGACTGTGAACCCTGAGGGCAGAGGCTCTTCTCCCTCTCCTCAGCCTCCAGTGTGGTCTAGCACATAGTAGGTACACAATGAATGAATGAGTGCATGAATGAATAGGTCAATGAACAGAACAATGAAAACAACTTAATCACTCAGCCTAGCACACCTACAACACCCCATTACCAAGTTTCCCCTCTGTATCCTGTCCCTACCCCTCGTGGACTCCATTACTGCCCCCTGCACTCTGCCTCACCCTTGGCTGGACAGCACAGAGGTGAGTGTGGGCTTGAGAGCCAGCCGGAAGCGAGGCCCCAGGTTTCCTGACCTGAGTTGGCCAAGTCCTCAAACTGCGGTGGCACGTGGTGGTATCTGGGTCCTCTCTGGACCACAGGCTCATCGTTAATGAGGGGCCTGGGAGCACAGAAGAGGGTCACTGGCCTTCTCTAGGTGGTCTGGAGAGTCAAGTTCTCCAGGTGTCTGTCTAGCATGCACATTCCTTGGGGGGATAACTTAAAAAAGAAGCCATTTAGAACATCAGTGTTCTAAAAATAACACATAGACGCTGATTGCCATCTCCATTAATCAATTATTCTGTGCCGAAGCCAAAGCATTTATTCGAGGGCAATTTATGATAATGTGTTGCTAGGCAATTAAAAAAAAGTTCTGAGGGAAAAAAAATGTTCAATTTATCATTGATGATTTTCGATCAGAAAAGCAGAACAGGGGAGAATACACCATTCAATGTTAAATCAGCTTGAAAAAAGGGGGGAAAAAAAAAAAAGACAGATTTCACCAGGAAATTTTGAGCCTGGTGAACTGACCTCTGAGTAAGTGAGGGGCTGCTCTGGCATCCCACATGCATTTGGGAGGGGTGCCCTCGCCGTGGGCCAGGGTCCCCGGAGGCACTGAGGGAAGAGTTGAGGTCAGGCCCCACTCAGCATCTTCCACTTCCAGCAGGTCCAGCCATCCCCGGTCAACTGCTTAAGACGGTTACTGTCCAAAACACCTTTTGTTTGTTGAAGTTTAGGTATTACTTCAACCAACAAATCCCTCAATACAATCAAACAGCTGGAATTCACAAGGGATTATTGTCCATTTGTTTTCAGTCGTCAATTATTCCTTCTATTTTCTTTTGTAAAGAAAGTGACTACGAAAGGAAATGGAAATACAAAGGTATTGCAGAATGCTCCTCCTTCTTCACTGGTTATTAAAGAGGGACATTACAACAGCCTTGAGGCCAAACTGCAGACACAGTAGAAAGATCAGGGTTGCAGGGGGTTCAGAAGTGGGGGGTAAATAGGTGGAGCCTGGGGCATTTTTAGGGCAGTGAAAATATTCTGTCTGATACTGTAACGGTAGATACATGACATTATACATTTGTCAAAATCCACAGAAAGGAAAACCTATGGACTCCAGTTAATCATAATGTATCAATAGGGATTCATTAATTGCAACAAATATATGACACTAATGCAATTAATAATGCAAGATGCTAATAACAGGAGAAACTCTGTGTGTGTGTGTGTGTGTGTGTGTGTGTGTGTGTGTGTGTGTGTGTGTGTATGCGGGGGTGGGGATATATCGGAACTCTGCATTTTTTTGCACAATTTTTCTGTAAACCTAAAACTGCTCTTAAAACAAGTCTTAAAAAACCAGCCCCGGGGTAGCCTTTGAAATATATTAACACTGGCAAAATGTATCTAGTTATTCACATGAAATGCTATGAGATGACAGTGAAACTGACAAGGCCACTCGCTGTGGGTGGCACCGAACACTGGTGTGCCCATTTTGTCAAGCGATACTAGAGCCCATCAAAAACGTGTAGTGACACCCCTGTCCTTAACCTCAGTGATCCGACTCCTGGGAATTTTCCCTCGGGAAATAAACCAAGAGAAACAACAAGCTTTCATACAAAGAAATTCACTGCATCACTGTCTGTAACAGCACGAATGGGAAGCTCAAAAGGCTCATCAAATGGAGGATGACTGAAAACATTAGAGAACATCAACTCAGTGGAATATTATGCAGCCAATAAAACGGTCACCATAAAGTCAGAGAAGCTGCTAACTGTAAGGTGGGGTGAAAACGGCAGTGCATGAAGTGCCCTGTTTAATATGATGCCAAAAAATGTGAAATACAAGTATAGGGGGTGGGGGCAGGGAGGTAGCGTGCAAAAATCAAAACTAGCTTTGTGAGGGTGTGAGATTCCTGAGGAATTTCCTAAATTCCAAATGTTCTTTATCCTAGAGCAACAAATAATGTAAGAACTTACATTCAATCAACTGAGTTATTTGAAACTCTTTCCCAAGAGCCCAGAGGAGGCACAGAAAAGTGTGCAAGGAGAAGATTCCTTGCTCATAGGGGATGAGTTACGGGGCCATGGGATGGCAGGGACGTGGCACAGGATGGCAAAGGCATGGGGTGGCAGGGACCTTGGCTGGCGACCAGCGATCAGGGAGTCAGGGCAGTAAAGCCTCAACAGCCTTCACTTCAGCTGGGCCACCCCAGGAAGGCCTAGACTTTGGAGTCAAATACACAGGCTCTGATTGGCAACCCGCTCCCTGGGTGACCTGAAGTGAGTGAAGGTGCTTCTCTGAGCCTCACTTTCCTGATTCCATCCAGTCCTTCATGGTCATGCGATCTCCCTCTGCAGAGCCCTGAGGGTGAGTCACCAGCACGGGCAGGCAGGCACTTGAAAAACACCCAGGAAAAAGGAACCCACTTTGGGCATCCTGAAAACCACTGCCCCAGTCAAGGATTGTGCTAGAACAGTTGCTCTCAAGGTCCATCAACGAATTATTTTAACTCTGAAGTTCAGAATGGCTACAGAGCCCTGTGAAAAGGCAGCGTCCCCTGTGATTCCCATGGCAGCTGGGGGGTGGGGGGGGTGGGCGCCTGGGCAAGGATGGACAGTGCTGCCACGGAGCTGGCAAGACTGAAGTTCCGTGAAGTTAAGGGGTTTGGCCAAAGTCAACCAGAAGAGCAAAGACCAGGGAAAGGTCAAGAATGTGACATTTCTAACTTTTAAGCTCCACTGTTTCTGACTCCTAAAAAAATAAGCCTCTGGTTTGTCCAGAGTGATGCCCCGATGAATCCCAGAATGATTTGATCAGTGACTGGAAAAGTATTTGCAAGCCCCCTTTGGGGAATGGTGAGAGTGGGGAGAAATTCAATTTCCCCAAGTTGAATTCTTGATATTCTCACAAGCAGTGTGGACAACCAAAGCCATAGGCTGAGCCCCCAGTCTTGGGGTTTGTTCATATGAAACTTAACCCCACAAAGGATAGGTCAAGTCTACTTAAAATTTAGGCCTAAGAGTCACCCCCAAGAGAGCCTCTTTTGTTGCTCAGATGTGGCCTCTCTCTCCAGCCAACATGATGAGCAGTCTCACCACCCTCCCCCTCTCTGCGTGGGACATGACTCCCA
>PVIY010017084.1:0-50210 GCA_004026745.1 Myrmecophaga tridactyla
GGAGCAGAGAATCAAAGAGGAGCTCATGCTGGTAAGTGGGAGGAACACGTGGAGATCTCGGGCCTTTGTCGGGCTTGGGGCAGGACTCAGAACTTGGTGACCCTGGTTGGCAGATCCCAGCCTGGATACCCACAGAGCAGCGGTCTCGATAGTCTAGTAGCCCCAGGCTTCTGGGATCGCTGCAACCACTTTTTTAAAGAGCTCTCCAAAGCTTTCCGTGGAAGACTGTGCAGAGGCAGATTGCACCAATGAGCAAAGGAAATCTATCCTTTGCGGCCCCCCAAGCCTGACGTGTGGGTGGGAGCCCAGGGATGAGGAAGTCGGATGACTTTGGTAGGTTTCTGCTTACCTAGTCCCGTGGTGTCAGAGATTAATAATATCAATAACAGGCATTATAAGATTTTGCACCGGTGCAGGACTTTTTATGTTTCTCCCAAGGCAATTACACATTCAAAGCCTCATTGAGCAGGGCAGGTGCAGGAGCCCCATTTACCATGACCTGGCCTGCCCAGGGCAGAGCACACGGAGGGGGCTGGGTCTCTATCTCCCCTGCCCTTCCTATGCATTTTCCAGGGCTCTCAACCCCTTGGCCCACGTCCTGAATTTCCCCCATTCAACCATCCCCATCCGTGATTTTCTCATTGTCCCTGTTTCTGGCCCCCTGGACTCTTCTGGCTCAGTGCTGAGCCATCTGGTCTCTGAAAAATCCAAATAATAGTTGAAAGAAAGGAAAAATGCTGTGTCTTTTTTTCTGCTTCTTGGAAAGGGATTAGTAATTACATGATCTGGGGAGAATGGGAAAGGATCAGATAAGATTCTAAGGCCTCGGTGAAGTCGCAAGAAATGAGAAGGGGAGGAAAGACATTGCTGACGTTTTTGTTTTACTTTTAAAATCAGCTTTATTAAGGTACAAGTCACATACATTAAAATTCACCCATTTCATGTATAGCTTTTGATGTGTTTTGACAAATATCTAAAGTCATTGTAACCACCATCTCAATCAAGATATGGAACATTTTCATCACTCTGAATGTTCCCTTGTTTCCTTTCACTATCAATCCCTTCCCTCCCTCATCTCTAGAACTGATCAGCTTTCTGTCACTTTAGTTTTGCCTTTTCTAGAATGTCATATAAATGGAATCATATAGTGTGTCTAGCTTCTATCACTTAGTATAATGCTTTTGAAATTCATCCTTCTTGGTGCCTGTACCAATAATTTGTTCTTTTTTTTTTTGCTGAATAGTATTCTATTATGTGAGATATGCTATAATTTGTTTATCCGTTTACTAGTTAACAAACATTTGGGCTGTTGCTGCTATGAACATTCTCATACAATTCTTTGTGTTAACATAGGTTTTCATCTCTCAGGTAAATATCCAGGAGTGTAACTGTTGGGTTATATGGTAAGTGTATGTTTAACTTTATAAAAAACTGTAAGACTGCGTTCAAAAGGGGTTGCACTATTTTGCATTCCCACCAGCAGTGCATAAGAATTCCAGCTGCTCCATATTTTCACCAACACTTAGGGTTGTCAGATTTTACAATTTTAGTCATTATAGTGAGCATGAATTGGTATCTCATTGTGGTTTTAATTTGCATTTCTCTGATGACTAATGATATTGAGCATCTTTTCATGCTTATTTGTCATTAGTATAATTTTTCTGGTGAAGTGTCTTTAAATTTTGCCTATTTTTCCATAATGTTGTTTCCATTCTTATTACTGAGTTGTAAGAGTTCTTCATGTTTCGTAATGATGCCTTTTGAAGAGCAGAAGTTTTTCTTTTGATGAAGCCTAATTTATTAATTTTTTCTTTCATGGTTTATGTTTTCAATGTCCTTTCTAAGAAATCCTTTTAAATTTTCTCTTATGTCTTCTTTGAGAAGCCTTATTGTTTTATCTATTATTTTAGGTCTATTTTGTGTTAATTTTTGTATATGGTGCAAAGTTTGGAATGAAGTTCATTTTTTTTTGCATATGGATAGCTCCAACACCATCTGTTGAAAAGATTATCATTTCCCCATTGAACTATCTTGGTACTTTTATTGAGAATCAATTGATGATATATGTGTGTCTATTTCTAGCCTCTCTATTCAGTTCTATCAATCTGTCTTAGTTATGGTAGTTTTTATTATAAGCCTTGAGAGCACATAATTTAAGTCTTACAACTGTCCTTGTTTGTCAGAGTTGTTTTGGCCTTTCTTGACTCCTCTCCCTTCCGAAGAACAGGAGAGCTCACTAGGGTACATTTTCCCCCTAGTCATCAGGTTTAGGTAGAAAAGACTCCCTGGAGGAAGTGACAAAATTAAAAGAAAGTGGACCCAGTCTTCATCTACTAGCTCTAGTGATGGTGGTACTGGGATGTGGGGGTGGAGGAGGTAACTGGAAATGATTCCATGATTTCATCCTTCTCTTGGTGTTCAAGGCAACTCCCTGGCTGTTTCCTTCAAAAGGTTGGGGGTAAATCTGCTTATTTCAGTGTGGTGAAGTCACTACTAGGATTCCTCACTTTTCCTCCCACTCTTCAGCTGGGGAGTCCCCCCATTTCCACCCCGCTGCCCACTTCACCCACTGCAAGTCTGCACACATTCTCAGCTCTTCTAAACCACTCAGCTATTTTTATAGCCATGCAATAGAATCCTGAGTCTTAAACTAAATATCTGTGTGGCAAGTTATAGGTGCACACCTCCCATCATTCTGAGAATCTGGCCCTGGCTAAAGCTTTTTTTTTTTTTTTTTTTATTTTTTATTAATAAAACCAATCAACACACAACACGAACATTCTTAACGTATGAACATTCCAAACTTGGTGGGCAATCAATGGCTCACAATATTACCATATAGTTGTACATTCATCACCATGATCATTTTTCACAACATTTACACCACTCCAGAAAAAGAAATAAAAAGAAAAAAGAAAAAAATCATACATACTATACCTCTTACCCCTCCCTCTCACTGACCACTAGTAATTCCCTCTACCCAATTTATTTTAACATTTGTTTGCCCTATTATTTATTTATTTTTAATCCATACCTTTTTTACTCATCTGTCTATACTGTAGATAAAAGGAGCATCAGAACAAGGTTTTCACAATCACGCCATCACTTTGCAAAAGCTGTATCATTATACAATCATCTTAAAGAAACATGGCTACTGGAACACAGCTCTACAGTTTCAGGCACTTCCCTCTAGACTCTCTAATACACCTTAAACTAAAAAGGGGTTATCTGTATAATGTGTAAGAATAACCTCCAGGATAACCTCTCGACTCTGTTTGAAATCTCTCAGCCATCGACACTTTATTTTGTCTCATTTCTCTCTTCCCCCTTTTAGTCGAGTAGGTTTTCTCAGTCCCTTGATGCTGAGTCCCAGCTCCTTCTAGGATTTCTGTCCCATGTTGCCAGGGAAGTTTACGCCCCTGGGAGTCATGTCCCACTTAGAGAGGGGGGAGGGCAGTGAGTTTGCTTGCCGTGTTGGCTGAGAGATAGGCCACATCTGAGTAACAAAAGAGGTTCCCTTTGGGGTGACTCTTAGGCCTAATTTTAAGTAGGCTTAGCCTTTCCTTTGCATGGTTAAGTTTCATATGAACAACCCCCAAGATTGAGGGTTCAGCTTATTGATTTTTTTGTCCTCACTGCTTGTAAGAATGTCAGGCTTTCTCCAAATAGGGAAGTTGAATTTTCCCTCTTTCTCACCATTCCCCCAAGGAGACTTTGCAAATCGTTTTTTTTTTTTCAAATCACTCTGGGATTTATCAGGGCATCACTCTGGACAAACCTACAAAATCACATGCCCTACTCAAGGTTCCATGTATTTATGGTGTTCAGTTAAACTATCCATATAAGTTATATTAGGAAATGCACTAGTCAAAACATAAATTTTGTACCAAATAAACATTTTTTGCTTTAGTCTCACATATAAGTTAAAGTTTTAAAATATGAATTACCGTCTCTTTTCAACACCCTGCAATACCTGGCTAAAGTTTTAATGAACTCCTCATAGCCCACCTGCTGGCCCCTTAGTCTCTGATCTTCTATGGCACCACCACTGTCTCCCAGCTTCCCAGTTCTTTAAGACACAGGGTTCTTCCCAGGGGTGTCAATCTCCCTGGCAACGTGGGACATGACTCCCAAGGGTGAGCCAGGACCCGGCATCATGGGAATGAGCGCTCTTGACCAAAAGGGGTGAAGAAGGTAAAAATGAGACAAAATAAAGTTTCAGTGGCTCAGAGATTTCAGAGTCAAGAGGTTATCTTGGAGGTTATTCTTATGCATTATATAGCTGTCCCTTTTTAGTTTATAGTGTATTGGAGCAGCTGGAGGGAAGTACCTGAAACTGTTGAACTGTATTCTAGTAGCCTTGACTCTTGAAGATCATTGTATAACAATATAACTTTTACAATGTGACCATGTGGTTGTGAAAACCTTGTATCTGATGCTCCCCTTATCCAGGGTAGGGACAGATGAGTACAAAAATAAGGACAATAAGTAAATAAATAAAAGGGGAGATAAGGGGTAAAAAATGTTGGGTATTTTGCAATACTAGTGGTCAATGAGAGGGAGGAGTGAGGGGTATGGGATATGTTTTTTTTTTCTTTTTTCTTTTTTCTGGAGTGATTCAAATGTTCTAAAAATAATCATGGTGATGACTACACAATTATGTGATAATATTGTGATGGCACGGACTGTACGTGTGTGAAGATATCTCAATAAAAATATTAAAAAAAAAAAAGAAAGAAAGAAACAGCCTCCTTTTTTACTGAGCCCAGGCCCACACGGCCTTCCTTGCAGATCCGTAACTCTGTCTTGTTTGGGTTATGCCCTGAAATGCCACAAGCCAGCTCCTCCTCTCTGGCCAAGGCACACGGCTCCGTTCCTCCCTGGTTCCTGAGAATCCCAGGCTCCCAGCCGACCCAGTTTTGCCACGTGACCAGGGGTGGGCAGCATGTTAAAATCCTCATTCAGGGTCCATGAACTGCCTCAAGTTTAGGTTTTGCCACTTTTCATCCATGATCCAGCTACCCCATCAATGCTCTTCAATTTGAGGGACTTGGGGTTGCTAGGGGCAGAGAGGATTAACTTCTGCATAAAGTCACTGGCCCAGGAATCAGCAGTCCAAGACAAAAGGCTTTGTCCTGGGTACCACAAGCTTCCCTTGTTTGGAATTTCAAGAGCCAAGGATGGAGAATGGATCATGCTCCTTTTTCAGAGGGTCCCTTCGTTGCCAGTATCCTGAGGTCCCCCCACCCCAGTGAGCTTCTGAACTCCCAAAACCAGTCTTGGGCTGTGAGCCACACAGGCTGGGACGTGAATACTGAGAAAGCCCTTCCTATGCGCAGACTCTAAGATGGGTTGTGAATTTTAATAATTCCAAGGCGTGGCTCACATTCCTGATGTGCTTTGAAGGTCCCTCCACGTTCCCCAGCAGCGTGGGATGGCACTGTAGTGGCCCCTCTACTTTCTTTACTTCTCCAGTAGCAATGGGAAGCAGCCGAGGCCTGGTCCTAGCTACTCTGATGAAATGCCCAGTATCTTAGAGATTTGCTGATCTGCGGGGACCCTGTCTCTCTCTGCATCAGCCTCAGTTTCCACTACAATGAAATGGAGATGCAGAGATCTTGCATGCCGCCTTCCGCCCTGGTGCAGAGAGCAGAATATGCAGAGTGCAGAGGTCTCCTGGAAACAGCTTCTGAAAGCAGCCTGTTCTTGCTGTTTTCAGGGGGTATTTTCTACCACTTGGTGCTCACAAACGGCAGCACTGGTTGGCTTCAGGGATGGAAGCATCCCTGGTGAGAGGTGGAATTCTCCCCTCTTACCATCTGAATTGATGAAATGAGAGGGTTGGGTCAGGAAAGTGAATGAATAAGATAAAAAACCTTCATCTTTACTTTGTGCTTTTGTATTCATTTATTGTACTTGATCCCTTAAAATCCCTGCAAGTTGCAGTAATTAGTATTATCCTGGTTTCACATGTGAGAAAACTGAGGCTTTGAGAAATTAAGGGGCTTGAATGAATGCACACAGGGCTTGTGTAGGACTGGAGCACCTTGGATGGGGTGAGGTCGGCAAGACCTCAGGTCAGCCATCCTGAGAGTAAACCCTGTTCTGGGCTCTGTGGGCAGAGGCCGGTTGTACCCACACCCCCTCCCTCCCATGTGGACAGGCTGTGATGTACATCCTGGCATCAGCCTTGGGTTGATGCCACCTTGGGACCCTGTCTCCTTCCTCCTGTGCATCTTGTGTTCTTTCCCAGCCTCTGGAGCCCAGTAATTCAAATGCTCCCAGAGAAGGCAGATGGAAGCGGGACAGAGAGAGAGGAAGTGCTGTGACCCAAAGGCTAGCGATTCTGGAAGAAGACCAGGGCAGTTATATAAATATAGTACATGCATGGAGAATTTGCTTTTGAGGGGAGAGGGGTCATAATTTATTTTACAAAACTGGGATCGTGTTATATACATTTCTCTGCAACTTGCTTTTTCAGTATATTTTAGCAGTATATTGAGGAGATCCACCCAAGCTGAGAGATAGAGCACTAATTGATTCTTTTTATTATTTGCATAATTCCATGGTATTGTTGAGGCTTTAGCAATTTATTCCATTATTCCCTGATTAATGAGGAACCCGGTTATTTCCAGCCCCCTCTAAACAATGCTGCCATACCATTTTGTGCAGATACCTTTATGAATGGTGCTTGCATTTCTATAGTATAAAACTCCAGAGGTGGGATTGCTGAGTCAGAAGACGCGTGTTCTTTATAATTTTCTAAAAAGCTGTACCAGTTCATATCTGCACAGGTAATGGATAAGAGCACCTCTCTCCCCATATTCTCACCAACCCTTATCAGTCTTTTTAATGTTCACCAGTCTAATGGATGGGAGATGACATCTCAGTGTTACTTGAATTTGCATCTTCCTGTTTCCTAGTAAAAGGAGAAGCATCTTTCCATATCTTATGGAATTTCCTCTTCTATCAACTGCCTATTTATATCTTTGCCCACTTTTTTTTCTCCTGGGTTTGTCTTTGCATTATGAATTTGCCTTCTGCCATATGTGTTGCAAATGTATTTTCTGAGTCTATCATTTGACTTATTAGGGTATCCTTTCTCATACAAGATGTTTTCATTTATATATAGTCAGATGTTTATCTTGTACTTAATGGCTTTTCAGTCTCCTATTTTGTTTTAAAAGTCTCCCTGGCACAAAATTCCCTTCTAAATTTTTTCTTGTTTAGTTTTTTTGTTGTTGTTGTTTCATTTAAATGTGTAATCTCTCTGGGATTAATTGTTGACAAATTAAGGTAGGCTCCAATGCTGTTCTCTTTCATGAGGATAGCCAACCTCAGTGGTTTCTAACCCATGCTTTGGAGCCTAGGGGCTCTACGGAGTTTCCGGGGGGTGACCACCAAAATTGGGGCAAGGAGGTCAGGAACCAACCCTGGACCCCTTCCAGTGGTCTCTGTGGTCCTTGAAGTCCTGACATTCTCTGATCCCATAATGCCCAGTGCAGTGATTCCTTGTTAAGGGCAAGGAAGCAACAGGTCAGCCTAACTTTGTCCAAAATTAATTCCAATATTAAATTCCAAGTTGGCTCAAAGTGAATATTAGAATCGCAGCATATTAGCGCTGGAAGGGACTTGGAAATCATCTTGTCTAGTGGCTCTCACTCCTGCTGCCTTTAGAATCACCCTTGAGCTTGTAAAAAGTGCTGGTGCCCTGTACCTATGCCCAAATCAGACTCCCGGGTGGTGGGGACCAGGCGTCAGCATTTTTGGAAATTTCCCTGATGATTCTAACACATTGCCAGGGTTGAAAACCACTGCCTAGTCCACCTCTCTTATTTAGTAGTAAATAAACTGAGACCCAGAAAGGGTGAGCTATGTATCACACAATTGGCTAGTGGCAGAGTTGGGACTAGAACTCAGATCTCCTCCCTCACAGGCTGGCTTTATCTGCAACAAGCAATCCCCTCATCTAAGTGAGCAGCATCACACTTTGGAATTTCAGCTTGCAACACTAACTTCTATGTATGAAAGCTTTGCGTCTCTGCATATGATGGCTGCATGGCAATTCTGTACATCGTGGGTGAACCGACCTAGTTCTGTCGTGGGACATCAGTGGGAATCAGGGTCATAAAGAACTAAGATAAAAAGAGTGAAATAATAGTAAACCCACACGTGGGAGCCTACTGCTGGGATGGGGGTGCAGATGGGGACAGAGTTGGTCTGGGAGGTCAGGGAGGCTTCCTGCAGGTGATACTTGCATTGGGCCTAATGTGTGATTGAAAAAGACTTTGATGGAGAAAGCATCTATGTTGCACTTGCCTCTGTGGGCTACACCATGGCCAATCTTGGGGCTCAAAAGGCAGGGAGGGGGCAGCAAGTTTCCACGGCAGAAACACCTTTGCAGCCGCACTCTAACTTACTTTCTCCCTCTGCTCCGTCCACAGCAATGAGACCGTTCTGCACCAGTTCTGCTGCCCAGCTGCCGACGCCGAGCAGAGGCCCGCCTGCACCGACCTGGCCTCCCACAGGTGGGAATTGGTGGATGCACTCCACACCCCCCCCCCCTTCCTGCTGGTCAACGCATATCACACGCCACAGTGCTATTTGGCCTCCTCCTCTTGAGTCTTGCTTTTTTCTTTTTGACCTCCTCCTTCTTATTTCCATTTCTCTTTCCTTCTTTTGGATCCAAGACAGGCCATTGCCAATTTTGAGGTCGTTATTCCCTGTTGTTCAAATCCCAAATCCATGCTCCTTTCTTCTAAACCGTCTATATAAAATATGTTTTAAGCATCAAGGGAAATTAATTTGATGGTCTGTGCAGAGCATGTGCTTGGTACTTAGTGGGCTCTCAGCCAAGGGCAGTGCCTGTCCTCCCTCTTATATAAAAGATTTATATTTTTCTAATCCTTTTCCTTCCATATAGGATCCAAGGTGGCTGACTTTAATTTTAAGGATTTCTCAACACTCAAGTTATTAACAGCTTAGGCAGGAAGAGGGGAGCCGAGGAAAGTCCAAGTATAGTGTCACTGTCCCAGGCTTTCATCTTCAATTTTTTTCTGTGTTATTCATACTCCCTTTCTCCCTGTCTCCTTTCTTCTTAGTTTCTCTCCATCATGCTTTCATGCTTCTGTCTCCACATCCATCTCTGTTTCCCTGCCCTTAGGTTTCTCCATCCCTCCTCTCTCTGGCATCAGTTTCTCCTCTTTCTCCTTGATCCGTGTGCACTTTCAGCCTCTGTCTTTTATTACTCTTTGTTTTCTACCTTTGTTCCACCCCTTTTTCTGCACATTTCTCTTCTCTTAACTTGGTCTTAGCTCCACTGGGAGTTAGGATTCTTGGATTCTGGTCTGAAAGTTGCCTCACCCCAGTGTCCTCTGGAAGTTATCTGACTTGTCCAGGCCTTGGTTTGCTCATCTGCACAATGAAGGGGTTGGTCCATCTAGAGAGCGACATTTATGTGTCAGCTCGCTGAGCCCCTCATGCCAGGCACGTTTTATTATTCCTGTCTTGTGCGAGAGGAAGGTAAGGGTGAGAACACTTGGGGATGTGTGGACAGTCACATACCCAGTAAGTGCTAGACTTTTGAATTACTTTTTTTTTTTGCATGGGCAGGCACCGGGAATCAAACCCGGGTCTCCAGCATGGCAGGTGAGAACTCTGCCCGCTGAGCCACCGTGGCCCGTCCAAGTGCTAGACTTTTGACTCCTAATGTTCCTATTTCCAGGTTTAAGATTCAATGATTCTATGATCTTTCTCCTTGCTCTCCCTTAGAAAATGACTAGATAGGAACCAGGATGGTGGTTGTTGACCCTGGGGTGCAGAAACCACACCCCGAAAGACGTTGCTGGTTATTTTCCCTTAAGGGGAGGTCGGTGGAGGTCAGACTCTGGGAAGGTAGCTGGGGACAAGGCAGGGCTCTGAGGAAGGAACTGAGGGTGCCAGGCCCCAAAAAGGGCCCAGGGAAGGGTGAGAGTTCTCTGTGGAAGGCTGTCTAGTTCCCTAGCACTACCATAACAAAGAACCCACACTGGGGAGCTTAAAACAACAGACATTTGTTGTCTCAGAGTTCTAGAGATTAGGAATCTAAAATCCAGAAGAAAATCCTTCCTTGCCTCTTCCAGCTTCTGGTGGTTGCTGGCCTTTCTTGGTGTCCCTGGGTGTGTGGCTGCAGCTCTTCAATTCATTCTCCATCGACACATTGCTGTCTTCCCTCTGTCTGTCTGCCTTCTTCTCTTATAATGACACTAATCACATTGGACTAAGGGCCCACTTATTCCAGATTTAATTTAACTATCTCTTCAGTGACCTTATTTCCAAATAAGGTCACATTTACAGGTGGTGGGGTTAGGACTTCAGCATCTCTTTTTGGGTGACACAATTCCACCCATGACATGGACCCTGTTGGAGGGTGGGAGACACTCAAGCTTGACTAAGTACTGAGTTCGTGCTTTGAGGGGTCTCTGGGAGCTGGGTTCTACACCAGGTCCAGGGATGAAGGACAAATAAGACCCACTTGGGCCCTTGAGAAGCTCCCCATCCAGCTGTGCATCTCCATAGCTCCAAATTGAGAATGGCTCACCTGGCAATGAGAAGGAAGCAGAGAAATGGGAGAATGAGACATGGGAGGGGAAAGGAAAGAGGACAAAGAGTGGGGGTGGTCTGGGAGGAAAGATGGGAGAGGTGAGGGCCCTGGCTCCTCCCTGCAAGTTCTCAGGGTTTAGACCCAAGCCAGAATCTTCTTCCTAAGTATTTCCTTCCTTGGTAGGAGAAAGGAGAGACAAACTACCTAGTCTGCCTCTCACCCCACCAATTCACCTCAGTTCAATGAAAATGGGGTTAAATTTAACCAAGCACCAATAGGTTAGGATTGTGTCCTCAAGAAGCTCAATACTGGGGAGGGGGAGGGAGGGGAGCAGGAGACAGAACATTCCCATCCCACTGTCCTTGAATTTTCCATGGTTTTCCCTCTTTCACTCTCAACCCTCCTGCTCTTTCTTTGGCCAACACCCCTCTGATTGCCTGCACAGCCCACACCCTATAGCCCTGGCTCTGGATGGAAAGGGGGCAGGGGGAGGCACAGGGGCAGCTCATAGGACCGTAAGTACACAGTGTATTGGGGGGGCAATGTTGCCCCCCATGGGGGTCAGGGTTCCAAGGAAATGGGGATCTTTTCTAAAATTGAGTGGGTGGGATGGTGGGCAACCCATGATCTTAGTTTCCAAAGTGTTTGTTGTTGGCTTTCCCCTTGGAGGGGCAGGCGCAGGGGTAGGGGACTAGGGGATGCTTTAGGGAGCGATGGGAGGGAGGGGTTTCCTTAAAGGATGGTCAGGGTGGGACCTGGAAGTGCTGTCTGCTCCAGCCCTCCCCTCAGTGTGGGGAGGGACACTTGCCCCAAGTTGGTCCAGGGCTCCAGGTGCTGCCTCTCCGTTTCTCAGTTATTCCAAATTGTTCCATCGGTCTGGTTTGTAGTTTCCTAGAGCGTCTTTCCATCTGTCTGTCTGTCTGCCTGTCTGTGTGATGTCAGTTTCTCGACTTCTGTGGAAGGAGGCTCTCTGGATGTTTTCTGGACAGCCAAACAGCAGTTGGTCCGTCTGTTCATGGCCCCTTGGGGGGATTCCACCCTAAGATAAGTTCTCTTCCATCCATCGCCCATCGTCACTCCCCTACCTCCACCCCACTGAGGACATTTACAACCCCCTTAGCCCTTCCCTAAACCAGGAGTCCCACCTCCAGAGAGTGTAGCCCAGACTCCCTCTTGAGTTTCTCTAGAAGAATGTGCGCAGGTCAGAGGCCAGGCTGAGAGGCAGGTACAGGGTGGGTGGGTTCCAAAGCCCTGGGGGCACCTGACGGGATCCTGGGCTAGGACTTGGGACTCGGAGACAAGCCAGGCTCTGCCCTCCTACTCAGCCTTGTCTCCCACCAGCTCAGCCAAGTCCCGACCAAATCCCAGCCTCCTCTGAGGGTTTCTAGGGAGAAGGATTCCAATAAGGGATCCCACGCCAATCAATCAGGGCCTTGGGGGTTTGTAGGCTCAGAGCCAGTCCACAGAGCCCCCTTACCCTCCTCTGGCCCCCACTGAGGCCTGTGTGGACCAACATCAGCACAGGTTTGCCCTGTCTTTCCCCTCCCCGCCCGACCCCAAGCTACGGGGTTGAGCAAAAATCTCTTTACTTGAGCCTCTGGGCTTATTCTCTAAGTGCCACAGTGGTGATTTAATGAGATAAGCTGATTACCCACAGCTCTGTCTAATCAGAGACCCAGAGAGCAGCTGCTTCCGCCTTGAGACAAAACCCCCAGCCCCAGAGGAGCCCCTGCTCTGTTGGGGAAGGACATGGGGGTGGGGTGGAGGGGGGGTGGGGGAAACTCCTACAGAAGCAGGAAAGCCTCAGCCACACTGGTGGCTGGGACCCCCTTCCCTGCCCAGAGGAGAGGGTGTCCAGGAGAAACTTCATCTTGGGGCCCGATGCCTGCCAGGGACTAACACTCCCAGGGAGTGGGGGCGGGGGCCCTGACACTGAGAGCTTCGGGAAGCTGAGTGCCTGTGGGAGGGAGGCGGAGGGCGGGGGGGTGTCAGGTCACAAAGGAGCAGCTAGGGGGCTGCACGACCAGGTTCAGTCTCCCCATACCCCAGGCCAACACCTTAAGTCCACTGCGTAATTAGGCTCTCTTAGGCCCTGAGGGGGCAGCTGGGGGTGGCAGGTCCAGCACAGCCCACCTGGGGCCACCACCAGGCACCCGGCTCTCCCTCCCCAGAGGCCGGAGCTGTCCCCTTCCCCACCTGCTCCCCGCTGCTAACTAATGACAGGGCTTTATTCCGGGGAGCTGAATAGGCTAGTAATTGCAGTCCTACTTTCCATCCCTCAGCTCCCTCCCCTCCAGGCTCACTGTGACTTTCAGAACAATGACCCGGGAGCTGGCCAGCCGCCTCCCAGCCTCCAGGAGAACGACAGCCCATTTGTCTCTGTGGGTGGCAATGGGGCCAAGATGAGGAAGATTGCCTGCTATTAGAGTAATGAGAGGAGGGCGCTGGTGGGGGAGGGGACCCGCTCCCCGCTGCCCCCCCTCCCCAGGGGGAAAACAGAGCAGTCCCAGCCTGGGAGGAAGAGGGGGTGGGGACTCCCCAGGCCGGGGAAAGGGCACTTTGTGCCCCAGCACACTCCCCCGAACTCACTCCTACCCATCCCACCCCACCTGACTCCTGGATGGAAGGGGCACCGTTATTATTGAACATAATCTTTATTGCTAATTAGTTCTGAAACTGAAAGGTGAGCCCAGGGCTAACTCCAAAACTCAACCTCTCTCCACTGAGCCCGGCTAGGATTTTTTTTTAAGGAGTGACAGAGAAATCCAGCCAGCCGTTTCATTTCATCTTAAATAGCATGTCTTTTCTCTGATAAGTTGCATTCACTCGTCATTGGACAAAAATATACAGAAGAATTATAGAATTAACCGCTGTTCATACTTTGGTGTGCAAACTTCCAGGGTTCTCTAGAAAAACAGAACCTAACAAGAGAGAGCTATAAATGTGAGATTTTATAAAAGTGTCTCACGCAACTCTGGGGATGCATGAGTCCAAACTCCCGTAGGGCAGGCCACGAGCTGACAGCTCCGATGAACTCTCCAGGAGAGGTTGTCAGTGAATTCTCCAGGAGAGGCTGGCTGGCTGAAGAAGTGAAAATTCTCTCCTCTCCCTTAAAAGTCTTCAACTGATTGGATTAAATCCAGCTGATTGGATTCTCTCATTGCCCAAGACACTTCCTTAGTTAACCATAGATGTAAGCAGCCACAGATGCAGTCAACTGACTGATGATTTAATAAACTGGCCTTCTGGTTTATTGACCAGCCATAAAATGTCCTTGTAGTAATGGATTGGCCAGTGCTTGCCTGACCAGACAACTGGGCACCACCACCTGGCCAAGTTCACACATGAACCCAACCATCAGGGGGGTTTTATATTACTATTATTTTTCCATACACTGGGTTTTACATCCCCCCCTTCCTGTTTTTTAGGAAGTGAGTTTGCCACCTGTATTTCCCACTTAATATACTGAGCGTATTTAGAGATACACCTGCCCTCACCTGTCCCTCCTCCCAGCCCCTCTTGACGCATCCATCCATCATCTGCTCACGAGGTGTCTGTGGCAGGTGGCTGACTCCCAAGAACAGCTGTCAGGGAGACTTCTGCCTCAAAATTGCCAGAATATCCATTGGGCCTCTCCATGTCCCTTTCCAGCTGGCTGTGCTCCGGCCTGAGGCATGATCAATAGACCAGCCCATGTTCACTCAGCGATTACAGAGCAATTAAATTCTCAGTCGATACAGTTTGGTCTTCACACAGCTGGTCACCCCCAGGGCTCTGAGCCTGCTGGGAGCTTGCCTGCCCACCAGTGGCACGGGGCTGGCCGATGGGTCGCTGTGGGTCAGGGAGGAGGGTAAAGCAGCCCTCTACCTCCTTCTCAGGCCCCATGCTGCCTGGATCCCTACGGCTCCACCCCCGGAAGGCAGAGGGTGGGAGGGAGGGTGAGGCCAAAGGAAGTTTTCTTGTCTACTTCAGAGTCCAGTGTCTTTGGGACCTCCAGGGAATAAAACTGGGAGAAACAACAATAATTGAGGGTGCAAAGACTGTTAGTTTGGGAGACCTTTGGAGGGGCGGGGTCACGAGACCCTACCCAAGGAGGCAAGGGAAAGTCCCACGGTGCTCTGCCTCGAGGAGCGCATCTTACCTGCTGGGCTCCATACCCGAGGGTGAGCCCAAGGAAGAAGGCAGGGCTTCTGGTCCTGGAGATGGAGACATCTGTCCCCAGTGAGGTGTGTCACCTGCCTCTGTACCTCGCTTGAGCTTTTTGCCCCATCTGTGTCTTCCCTGCCAGAATGTCAGGTGGCACAAGAAACAAAATACCTTGACACGGTTTAGGGGTAGAGAGCACTAAAATATTTCCAGAGTATTAGGAGATTCTTGTCTTGTCGTGACTTGTGCCATGTGTTCCCCTTTCTGTGCACAGGGCTCACCTCAGTGGGGACTGAAACTCATGTTTAGAGCCAAGTATCTGTCCAGGCCAGTCTCCCTTGGTGCTTTTCCCTCCCATGCCTGAAGAGAGCTAATTAAACCATCCTTGAAGACTTTTTGTGACTTTTTTTTTTCTGCTGGGCAGGCACCAGGAATGGAACCCGGGTCTATGGCATGGTAGGCAAGAATGCTGCCTGCTGAGCCACCATGGCCCGCCTTTTGTGTGACTTTCATTATCACCGAAGGGTACTTGGGAAACTCTCCTGTCCATGGTACACCCCCACCCCCACAGGGGAGAGGGCATGCAGCATGCCTGAGGCCACTACGGACCTCCAAGGAGCTGCTAGTTAAGACAGATGACTTCCTGCAGGCAGTGTGTTTAGAAACGATTAGAGGAGAATTCCTCTCAACCCTGTATTTCCATTCCAGTGCCTCCCACTCCTGACAGCAGGAAAGAGAATCCTAGCCATCATATTGTGAGCACTTGTGACATGCTATGCAAATATCATCTGACTCAATCTCCTCTAGAAACCTGGGAAATGTTCCCATCTTACAGACGAGAAAACCGAGGATCAGAGACTGTGAACCCCTTGTTGAGGGCACCTGGTAAATAGCAGAGCTGGGATGGTGAACTATGTTTGGGTCTGTCTGCTGCTGCCCTTAACCACTGGTTGGATGACAAAAGGAGGGAGGTGTTTTCAGTACATAAAATGAAGGGGTGGCAGGGGGCAAACAGCCAGCTCCCACCTCCCCACCCGCAGGAGGTGGGCTGCTTAGGGTTAACTCCCTTCCGGGGCTGAGAAGGCTGAGCCTTCCCTTAGCCTCTCGCCTGCCCTGCTCGTGAGGCTGTTTGTCCAGGAGAAATTATTTGGAGGTGAGTAGTGGAGGCGGTAGGGAGACAAACCCTAAGCTTTATTAGAAGTAGATGTAACTGAAGATAGTAATTCCAAAACCACAAAATGAAAGATTCCATGAGGAATCACTAGCTTTTTTTGTTCAGTTGGTACTCCTTAATGCAGTGTTTTGTCCAATTTTCTGGGAAACAAATACTTGTTCCATTTACTGAAAACTTCTCATTTTAATCTTTTGGATATTCTTCATTTTCTGCTCCCAGCAAGAATAACTTCTCTTTTCAGGTCTAGAGATTTTTCTGACCCCACTATTTCTTGTGCTTTTTTTTTTTTTCTCCTCTGAGAGGTCAGCTTGCCCATCCATTTATCTTTTAACCAATAACATGACTGCGAGAATAACTTATCAATTTAATAAGTGTATCTGACATATGTCAAGAAGGGTCTTGAATCCATTTCATCAAATGGAGGAGAAAGAAAAGAGAAAATAATCGTAATCAAGATTGAGTGGTTTAGATCCAGCATTCTTAAAGAATTCCCTGCTTTTGGAATGGTTTAAGCAAGGAAGTTTTTGGAACTTTCTTTTGTGATGATTAAAAAACTCAAGACACCAAAAAGCAGGGAAGATGGCAGGTTGGCGTGCTCTGTGGTCTTCAGCAGGGGAGAGGGCAGCCTTATCTGTGGGTCTCGCTTCTGTGGTTCTGCCTGGCTGCCTGTCTCCGGTGCTGGTGCCTGGTCCTCTGCAGCTGTCTCTGGGGCTCATGGGGGAGGGGAAAGGTGTGTCACTTCCCTCTGTGCTGTCCTGTGCACCAGGGAGTTAAATAAGTCGGTCAGAGAAGGAGAGGTATGACAGGGCAGCAAAAAAGACGGTTGGGCCCGGGCTGGGGATTCATCCTGGGTCCCCCCTGCCCTCTCTTTCCCCACACTCCCGCCTGGCTCCCTCCCCTAAACCCCAGCATTCAAGGTGCCCTAGGGTCAGAGGAGTCCAGGCAACAGGACTCACAGCCTTGGAACCTATTTGAGGCCCAGGGAGTGCTATGGAAATTCTTGTGTGGCTGTGTCAGACCCATCACCGTGGGAAAGACAGGCAGACATGGGACAGAAGACAGTGAAAGAGAGCCCGCCTGGGTTCTCAGATCTGGGGGAGCCTGAGGACACTCCCCCTTGTCCTCATTGCATTTAAGCCCTGCCTTTGCAGGCCCACCTGCCTGCACACCGCCCAGGCCGAAGGCCCTAAGAGGGACCCTAAAGGCCAGAGCGAGAAGCGAGGGCAATAAGGTAGCCACTTGCCCATTCTTTCCACAAGCATTTGCTGGCCTGGGGGCTTTGCTGGGCACTGGGGCTATAGCGATGGTCCCCATAATGGGGATGGAAAACCTATCACCTCTAATACCTGGAGGCGTCTGCAATGGTTAGGAGATGACCAAGGCACTGTGAGAGCTCCGAGGAGGTTTTGGGGTGGAGCGTGGGGTCCAGCTAGGGGCCGGCCAGGCCCAGGGCAGCCGAAGGGACATTAGGTGCAAGGCCCAGAGGGGAAAAGGACCGCACTGTGGGTGGGACCACGAGGCCCAGTGCAAGGGCCGCAGGCAACAGAATCACAGCCACTGGGGTGCTAGTGTGCCACACGGGGGTGGGGGGTGCTCAACCGTCACCCTTTGGGCTCTGCTGGAGGAGCTTTCTCAGGCCAGAGGCAGCGGCCCCCCAGGGTCCACATAGGGTGGGGGCAGACTGGCCTGCTAGAGATGTGTGTGTGTTGGGGGGAGGGTGCACAGGAGTGGGGAGGGAGGGAGACAGAGAAAGAGTGAGTGAGAGAGGCGGGCAGGAGAGTGAGAGAGCAAGGGGGAGTGGAGCGGAGGGAAACCAGAGAGAGTGGGAGGAAGTGAGTAAGTGACGCAGAGTGAAAAGAGAGTAAATGCGCGGGAGAGCGTGATGGAGGTGTAACTGGGGCACCGCAGCATGCTCAGCTCAGCTCAGCTGGCTCGGTTCACTCCGAGACAGACAGCCGCTCTGAGACAGACAGCCGAGTGCCTTGGGGCTCCCAGGCCCGAGATGGGGGGCGGGGGCTGCTGCAGCTTCCCTCTTGGGTCTGAGTAGGGCAGTGGCCAGCCAGCGGAGGGTCAGCCTTCTCAACCATTCTGGAGAAAAAATCGACAGGACTTCAGTGTTAGTTGGAGGAGAGGGGAGGGAGGTTTCCAAATTTCCAATTTGGGTGATGGGACTCATGGTGGTGCCTCTAAGAGAGGGTGAGCTGGGGGAGGAACAAGGGAGTTTTTGTGCGGTGCGGGGTGCTGAAGGAAGAAGGCTAATCTCCTCCATGCTGGCAGGTCTTAAGATCTGTCCTTGACTTGGATGCAGTTTCTTTCCCTCCAAGGACAGAAGTGGTGGGGAATGAAGAAGGCTTAAGAGAGAGTCATAACCCTAGCAACCACCACCTGTGCGGCATTTTCCAGGTTACAGAACTCCATTCCATCCTTTCGCCTACTTGATCCTCTCCACAGCTCTGCCAAAGGTCAGAAAGGCAACAAATATCGTGCCCATTTCACTGCTGAGGAAATAGCCTCAGAGAAGATGGGTCAAGTTCATAAAGATAGAAGGTGGCAGAGGTAGGATGAGAGCCCATCCTTGTGGCAATTTGAAGGTGCTGCCTAGGTCACACCCCAGGGACCACCCCGCCCAGGCTGGCAGGACCTGAGTGTGATCACCATATTCTCAGTCTAGGCTGCAGAACTGCAGGCCTGGAGAACCTTTATTAGGCTTCCTGCCCTGAGTCCTCAGATTCCAGGAGGGGTGAGTCACCAGAAACAAGCTCGTAAGAAACTGATATTTTACAGAAGACACCAGTTAACTAATTCATGATGGGAAGCAATCCTGGTGAACAGGATACTCATATTTGATGATCACTAAGGAACTTAAAAACATAAAAGTCCCTTTTTCTTCAGGGGCAGAGGGATGAGCACCAGGTGATTTTTGTGGACTCTGTTCTAGGTTGGAAAGGGAGAGTGTGGTGAGGAGGTGGTAAAGGAGTGCCCTGGACTAGAAGATGAATTCAGGAAGACTTCAAGGAAGCACTAACATGTGGAGCAGTAAATGGCACAGACTAGAAAATTTAAATCCAGGTTCATGCCTGGATTGGCCACTTACAAACCACGTGACCTTGGTGACATTACTTAAACTTTCTAATCCTCAGTTGACTCATCTGTAAAATGAGAATAAGTAGACCACCTAATCCTTAGGGTGGTTGGAGGGATTAAATGAGATGATCCATGGAAAGCTGTCTGGCATAGAGGAAGCACTCAAGAAATGTTAGCTATGTTTAAAGCTGGATTTTCAAGAGGAGAGTGGGAGAAATTGGGAGAGGAGGGGTCTAGAAACTCAGGTACAAGTGGGTGCTGGGATGGCAAGAGGGAGGGGACACACTACCTTGCATGCTGTTGAGTCACAGAGCCCACGACCTTCAGAGAGAGGGTCCAGCCCCTTTCTTTGGATGGCAGGTGATGCACGTGGAGGAGGAGACTGATTTCTGATGTTTCTGCTCCAGCTCAGCCTGTGACATCCAGAGCATTGTCTGGAAAGACAATACATACAAAAGAGAGGGAGAGACTGAGAACAGAGGGACAAATTTGGGGAAGAGATCAAAGACACTAAAAGCCCCAGTGAATGTCAATCAGACAAGACCAACAGGCTGGAGAGGAGATATTCTAGAAGAGGAAATGATTTAACCCAGCACCAAGCTGTCACAGCACAAGCAGGAATGGGATTAAGAGCAGAGGCATTTCATCAGGAAAATCTTCTTGCCAGATGACAGATTGACGGTCTGTTCTCCTGAGAGGAGGAAACAGTTTAACTCCAGGGAAAGGTTTACAGCCTGGCGCTGCCCCTATCCAGTCCTGCCCGGGTGGGGCTCCCTGAACTGGCATCTTGGCAGCTGCTTCCCAAGGCCACTGTGTCCTATGGAGATCAGGCACCCTCTAACCTAGGTTTGAAGAGATGTTACATTGTCACAAATACTGCAGCAGTTTAGGATTGTCCCTTCTTCCTAAACGCTTTCAGAGATGACCCGTGAAACCTACAAGACATGTGGGAAGTGGCATGGCCAGTCTGGTACTGTAAGCTTTTGAGTGGTTTCCCCTGCAACAAGAAAGATTGAAGCTAGATGTTAGGAAGGACTTCTAGTAGGAAAGCTGAAGATAAGAAAGGAGGCAGATAGGGAACCCCGCTCCATAGTAACTGGAGCAATGTCTAACCCTACTGGTAGTCTTCCATTTCCATCCCTTGGGTCACCAGATTCCTGTTTTTGGTAGGCACACACCTGGCCTCCACACGCATCCATAGGCCATCAGAGAACTTTCCCTTCTGGCAGGTGTGAAATTGAGCCTGTGAAGGGTTGGGAGGTTGTTCCTCCCTGGAAATGGCTCAGCACTGAAGAAACATCTGATCTGCTGAGGTGGGGGTAAGGGCTGACCTGGGTTGGAAAAGGAGGGCGATGAAATGACTTTATAGCCAGGAGAATGGTCTCATGTCCAGGCGTGATCTCACGGCCTCCTCTGGGATGGGCTGTGTGCACATGTGGTTTATGCAGGTCACCATAACAGGGTTCTGCGTGAGGGGGGAGACCTTATCTCCTTAATCTCCCAGCACAATCATTTAGTAGGTAATCTGACTTTGCACATGAGGAATTAGGCTCAGAGAGGTGAAGGAACTAGCCCAATGCCACACAGCTAGCGAACAGTAGGTTCTGACCATGGCCAGTCTGTCTAGTTCTCAGTCTCATATCATTTCACTCTGCTGCCTCCCAGCCCACGGACTTCTCTTGGCGTCACCTCTAACCCAGAGCTTCAGAAAACTACACCATGCTGCAAACTCCAGTACTTTTCCACTTAAAGAACACTAACACCAAACTACAAGAGCATAAAAAACAATGTTTAAGTGCAAGGACTGCTCTTTATTCTGATATTATGCCTATATTATTATAGGGAAATTGAATGGTAGTTTTGTTTTTTATTTTCATATTCAACAAAATGAAATACTGGAAATCCTAAAAATATGCACACAGTTACTACTTATGCACTGCTCACTGAACATTTTACAAATATTATGCCCTTAATTTTCACAACTCATTTTATAGAGGGGGAAATGAGGCATGAGGAGGTAAAATGACTTGCCCAGGGCCACGCGGCAAGCAAGTGGCAGAGCCGGCGTCCAACCCGGACCGCCGAGACTGTAACTCCTGTAACCTGCCTCTCGCTACGCGATGGCTGACGCTGCCTCTGCCTCGTTTGCTTCCTCCTTTCTGGCTCCCCAAAGGCCCTCACACCCTGGGGCTGGTCCCCGGCTGGTTCCCGGGCTGGCTCTGCTCCTGAGTGCCCCCCTCCCCGCCCCCAACATCATCTGGTCCTTGGCGAGCTCTTCCCGGCCCCACCAGACTCCTCTTTGTCACTCCTGATGGACACGGTGACCCGTTGGAGACTGTTACACATTCAAGCCATAAAGGGCCAGACGGGCGAGGGGTGGGGACTTACTTTCCTGGCTGCAAAAACAAAGAGCATGCAATGGTTTGGCTTAAACAACGGGAATTTACTCGCTCATGGTTTCGAGGCTAGGAGATGCCCAAAATCAAGGCATCAGCAAGGCAATACTTTCTCCCCAAAGACTGTGGCGCTCTGGGCCTGGCTGCCGGTGACCCTCGGTCCTTTGCTTTTCCGTCACCCAGCAATGCACAGGGCGGCCTCCCCTGGCTTCTCTCTCCACCCGAATTCCACTCTGCCGATAAAGGACTCCAGCCATCCGGATTAAAGCCCCCCCCGATTCAGTGGGCCACACTTTCACAGAAGTGACATCTTGAGCTCGTATTCCCGTGGGTCCATACCCAGCAGAAAGCAGACCTAGAACCAAGACCAAGATCACATCCAAACTGGGGTACATGACTCAATCCACCATAGTCTTGACCAATGACTCCATTTTCTTTTCTAAATTTCTACCTTGCTTGTAACCGTGGGGTCACAGACTGGGAGCCACGACCTGGCCATGGTCGGGTCCCTGCCATCCCCCAGTCCTGGCAGCACCCAGTTGTGGGCACCATCCCCCTTAAGGGGCTTCCCTGACTCCTTTGGGGTCTGCAAGACCCCCGAGTGTCCCTGAGCCTTGCCCACGAGGCATTTTATGGAAACGGTGTTCTTGAGAAGCGGCCACCATCGGCTACGTGAAGACAAGGGGGAAATGCGTCCATAATGAAAAGCACGGGAGCATAAAACCCCTCAGGCAGGGATTCCTCTGAGGAGAGGAGGAGGAACGCATGGGGTGTTGAAGGTTTCTGATGTGCCATTTCTTGAGCCGAGTACGTGTGAATATGTTTCTTTGTACTTCACATACGTGTTATACATATATGTCTTTGCATATATAAAACAGTTCAAATTAAAAGAAAATAAATAAAAAACAGAGTTTGCTAGCCTGCATGTATTATGTGCTGTCTGCACAGCTGTGAGATGCCTTTAGTTGTGTGTTCAGAGGGTTGGAGCTGGAGCTCCAGCTCACGGCTGGGTGAGGTGTGCAGGTTAGGGGATGCAGGATATCCAGTATCCTCTGGTAGGGGGAATAATGCAAGCAGGCCTCTCAGGTGAGAAAACTCCAGGTGTGACCAGGTGCATGGCGAGCTCTGTCTACCGTTCTCGTGTTTGTGGAATTGTGTGTTGTGAGTTGTTAGGGGTGGGGCGTGGAGAATGTTCTTAGAATTTTTTTTTGGGTTTTGGTACCAGCTCCATGCCTATTCATGAGAAAATAAAATCCTCAAAAAAAAAAAATATATATATATATAATAGGCTTCTGGTGGCAATGAGATGGCATTAGTCAGTGTGGCCCCAGGTTGGGCCTGTGCGGGCAGTGACCTGGGGGTGGCCTGAGAAAGCTTCCTCACAGGGCCAGAGGAGGCCTCCCTGGAGCAAAGCAGATGCTGGCCGGCTCTGGGGTGGGCGAAACAGGGGAGGTCTCAACATTTGAGGTGCAGAGAGAGTCTGAACGTTCCGCTTCTGTGTCCCACCTTTTGCAGGTGCCCCCAGGTACTGCAGGCCTAGGTGCGGGGAGGGCCCAAGGCCAGACAAGTGGCTGTGATCCCTTTGACAGGAATCTCCTAGAGATAAAACTCACAGGCCAGCACCTTTTGGAGCAGCTGTGAGACCAAACCCTGGAGTCTTCAAGGAGCCAACAAGGAGTGAAAATAACTTACTCTGTCAGAGCCCCTGGGAGATGGGAGGGAGAGCATCTGTCATAGCAAATGAAGTCTGGGCAGCTTCTGGAAGTGGATGAAGTCTGTAAGCCACATCTGCCCTCCTCCAGGGGGTTTCTATTCTGAGACCTGCTCCCAGCTTGGATAATCGAGGTCAAGGAGCCACGGACGGTGGGAAGGGGCTTGTTTGGGTTAAAGGACATAAGGGAGGTGAGACGAGGCTTATGCTGGAGCATTGGGTGTTGGGGGCAGGGCAGTTGGGGCCCAGCCTTCTGGGTGTGGGCAAGGATGGTACCATGTGGGCCTGGGGTCATGCCAGGGTAGAAGGGAGACTGAGGAGGCTGGGTCTCTCCTTCCTTCCCAAGGCCAAAGCAGCTCTTCCAAACTTTCCGTTTTATGAGGAGGAAACAGAGGTCCCGGGAGGACGCCATGGGTTGGCTCCCAGTCCATTGCTCTTTCCACCATCCCAGATCAGGTTTTTCTAGCCTGTTCTTTGAATAAGTAAGGAGCGAATTTGTCTCTTGTACCGTCACTAACACCAACCTCCTAATTGTCCTCAGCCCTTCCCTGGAAATCTCTGGAGCTCTGGGAAGACGCTTGATTTCCTTGCTCGGTGCTTTATTATTATGACTGCCTAAGATCACTTTATTGATTCAGAGGAGGGAGAGGAAGACGTGTTTTAATAAAAGCTGAAAAATCTTGAGGGGATGTGAGGCATATTGTTAGCTTTCGTCTGGAAAATGCCTAGTTTTATAGTCCCAGGAGAGATTTAGGAATGGTTGACCCAGAACAGTGGATGAAGGAGTGACTATGGACGTATTGAAGAAGAAGGGAGATGGATTAAAAAAAAGAAGAAGAATGGTTGGGAAAGTCTGGGATAATTCTGGGAGGGTCTAATGCAATTGGCTGGGCCCTCTGGAGGAACCTTCCAGCATGAGGAGTCTTTTGACCATCAAACTCCTCCCAGCAAGGTCTCTATTAATGACTGTTCTACCCGTTGCACAGGTGGAAAATGGTCCTCAACTTGGCCTCCCACAAGACCCCTGCCACCCTCCACACCAGCAGTCCCCTTGGGTCCAAGCCTCTAGAGTCAGCCTCATTCCTTTCTCCCATCTTTGTCCCAAGGGCTGCCACTCAAGCCAGACTGTGATATCAGATTGGCACCTCCCCTTTCCGCGGTCTTCCTCTCACCAAGCACTGCCCCACACCCTCGCCTGGCCCTCTTCAGCTGCTCCTGTCCCCTCCAGCTCCTGGCGGTGGGCAGTGTCACCTGCCAGGGCCTGGCCCGAGCCAGCTCCCTTGTAGCAGCTGCAGGAGCTGAGATGCTGAAGGGTCCTGCCAGGTATTCCCTTCTCACCCATTTCGCCTGTAGAAAAGCCTTCTTTCCCTTTGCTATGAGGTCATTCCATCTTCCTCATTCTCCTGTGAAGGAGATATTTGAACCCCCATTTTGCAGATGGGAAAACTGAGGTGCAGAAAAGTCAGGTGTCTGCTCAAGATTGCCCAAACAGGATGGTGCAGAACTAGGGGCCTCACTTCACTCAAGTTCTCTTACCTTTGAAAAGGATTTCCGTGAGGGTTAAGGACGATGGTGAACAGTCTTTGGAAAGGCCTGTGCTATGTGGTACCCAACCATTTTCTCTGTGTACCCAGAGTTGCCAACAGCCCTCAGCAAGTTCTCTGCTTATGAAGATACACAATGACAATCTTTCTATCATAGTGCTCTTAGCCTGGGGTCCCTGGAGTCTGTAAAGCCCCTGACTGTAAGGGTAAATTTTGACAGATATGAAATTATGTGCATTTTTTTTAGAAAGACAGCCCAAAGCTCTCATCAAAGGTGTCTGGAAGACAAAGAAATGTTCTAAGTTCTGGAGGCATGGACACAGGGTCATCCTGGCTATCAAGAAATAGGAAGGAGAAAGAAATTGGTTATCTGTTGCTGGTTGGGTTCTCCAGGAAGCAAACTCTGAGTTCAGGATCAATGCCTGTGGAAGGGAGGCCAGGGAAGCCACACAGGGCCAAGAGAGACATTGAGCTATGGAGTGAGAATGACCTATCTGAATTGCCACATGTTGGGTCAGAGTGGCTGGAGCTTTATATCCCCATCTCAAGCAGTTATTGGATGTGGGAAGCCCTGAGAAGGGTGTGAACTTGCTCAGGTAGCTCTTTGCAGCTGAGATAATCCCTGGTGGGACTGATGGGGCTGACAATGGAGGACAGTCTCTCTGCAACTGGACAAGAAGTCCTTCCTTGAAGGGGGTCTGAGCAGCGCATCGGTAACTCTGCCCTTGGGAAGGTAATGGACATTAAATGGTATCCACTCATCCATCCTTCCATTCTTCTAACATTTATTAAACTTCTCCCATAAGCCAACCCATTGTGGTAAGCACCTGTGATAAAAAGGTGCATATGACACCGTCTGGTGGAGGGACAGATGGGTCAGCAATCAAGACACAAAGTGGTCATTGCTGAAACAGAGGTATGTGCCAAGAATCATCTGAGCACATAAGAAGGTGGGACTGACTCTTCTAGGACACAGCAAGAGACAAGGCAGAGAACGGAGTGTGTGGAAGAGTAGGGGCTATGGAGAGGAGAAGGCATTTCAGCAGAAGGAAGCCATGTGCAGAGGCGTGGTGGCCTGAGGGAGTGAGGCAGATTTAGGAAGAGTTTTAGTGTGGACAAGGTAGAAAGGTCACCGGGTGGGGATGAGGCTGGCAAAGGAGATTGGAGTAAGATTGCAGATGGTCTGCAATGCCACACAGATGGGTTTGATTCCACTATCAAAGACTGATAGTCTTTGAGCATTTTACAGAAGTCACCTCTGATGGAATTCACTCCTGAACCTAGATACCCTGGGAGTCAGTATGCAGGGCTTAAAGCCATTGGTAGAATGAAAGACCCCATTGCTTCTAGTTTGTGAAGGTAGACTAGAAGGTCAGATGTTAAAAGACCCTTCCACTATGGAATTCTCCATGTTATTTTTCTGGAGGTTCCTTTAGGACTCCATGCTGTAGAGATCCAGCTCAGAAAACAACCACCACCACCATCACCATGTATCAAGGACTACTGTGTTCCAGGCACCGTGCTAGGTGATTTGCAGACTTTCTTTATTCCTCACAACAACCTTGAAAACTAGATTTCATGATGTCCATTTTACAGATGAGGAAATTCAGCTATAAAGTTGTTGGGTAACTTTTCCGGGGTCATATAGTAAGTATCAGAGCCAGGACTCTAACCCAGATCTGCCCGGCACCAAAGGTGTCATGATCTTTGCCTTCTACTATGGAGCCTTAAAATTTATAATATTGGTGAGAGCAGTCCTGGGCTTCCATGGCCACTTTCTACTACACAAGTCTGTAGGGAAATCTTGGGAAAGAAGGCAAGGACAGGGTCCTCTTTCCATAGTTTCTCTGGTCCCTAGATCCATAGGTGGCCACAGGCAGTCGGTCCCACCAGCCAGAGAGCCTGGAACCATGGTGCTGCTGGACTTCAGTAGACTGGCCTATAAACAGAGATCCAGATTTCCAGAATGTTCACTCTGTAAAGAGCCTTAAAGATGAGCAAGCTCCTTTTGTGCAATAGTGAGGAAACTGAGGCCCAGGAGGAGGATGTGAATTGCCCAAAGCCACAGAGCTAGTTAGAAACATTGTGTGTGCATGGGTGTGTGTGTGTGTGTGTGTATGTGTGCATGTGTGGGCATTGGGGAAGGCAGTGGGGTGCCTCCTAAATTCTGAGCTCTGTGAATGAGTTATGAATTTCGGTGAGAAGGGTTTGGAGTCTTTATCTTCCTCCAGTGTGGTAGTCCACAAAATAAGGTTATATTTAATTTGTTTTGTTGTGTTTTAGTGCAAGTAGTTTATTTGGGACAAGGTACCCCAAGAAGTGCCTGTAGGGGAGCAGGACAGTGAGACATCGTGGAGAAGGAAGCTAATATGGGGTTTATTGATGAAAAGGTCACTGTGTTGGGAAACTGGGACTCAACACCACTGGACTTTTGGGAGATGGTGGTATAGAAAGTATCTCAGAGTTAGTCTCACCCCTAGAGATGAAGGAGTTGTCCTCACCGCTGGCTGAGTGCTGCTATAGAGGGGTGTCAACTCCCCAGCATTTCTTGCCAAGCACACTCTAGGGATCAAAGAAAACAAAGTGCTATTACTAAGGGACTTCTGCAGTTCTAAGTAGCCACTGGTTCTCTAAAGAGTCTTGACAACCTTTTGGGTAAAGAGGACCTGTGCATCAATGCCAAGAACAATCTGGAGAAGAGATTGGTGAGACAGAAGGCTGCCCTTCAGGCCCTGAAGGCAGGTTGGGCTAGTGGTGGGAAATGGCCATTTCCATGTGCCTTGAGAGAGAAATGGGCATGGACGACAGCAGGAAGAGTTGAAGTCAAATCTTAAAAAGAACTTCCTGGTGACACTAGCGAAGAAATATATCAAAGATGTCTAGAGCTACATCCAAGTATGCAGCTTGCTGGTTGGCTACACAAGAAATGGTGGAGCAAAGAAATATGCAGTAGCAATGAGAATTTCCCTAAGGAATTTGAGGCTCCTTGTTTGCTAGGGCCTGCAGGTGGGGATAGAGTGAAGAGAGGACAGTTCACCCCAACTATGTTACTCTAGCACCAGAAACCAGGAGGAGTACCTCTCTGCTCCCCAGGTTGGGTGGAAACAACAGGAGGAGTTTCTTCCTCTGGCTTTATTTTGAGCATCTTATCTGGAGGCAAAGACTCGGCAGGGATAAGTCCTAAGTCTTTTTGTACTAAAGCCACCTCACCTCCTTGCTCCCTACCTGTAAAAAGGGGAGGTTGGAAGGTCAGAATAGGTGACCTAAAGGGTCCTTCCAACACTGACGTTCTACCACTGTCCACTGTGGTTCTCTTTAATTCACCCATCAGCAAGTATTTCTTAAGCACTTATCATTTGCCTAGCATGTGCTAGGCACTGAGCGGGGAAAGGAGAATCACAGCAAACACAGGCCCTGGCCCCTAGGAGGATTCAGATGGGGAAAATAAGAGCTAATGTTTATTGAGTATTTACTCTGTGCCAGGCACTGTGCTAAATGCCTTACAAATACTGACCCCTTTATTCCTCACCATTTCCCATAACGGAGATACTTGTATCTCCATTATACAGACGAGGAAACCAAGGCTTGGAGATAAAGCAACTTTACCAAAGCCCCACAGTGGTAGAAGTCAGACTTGAGCCCATGCTGCTAGTCACAGTGCTTCTCCTCCTCTGTGAAATAGTGCCGCTCTATGAATTGCACTTAGTGTTTTAGAAGCTAGAGCAGGGTAAGCTGGAGTCATCCAGGAAGGCTTCATGGAGGAGGTGGCTTGGAGGCTGGCTGGGGACAGTGCAACCTGAGCCAATGAGGCAGCCTGGAGTATGGCAGCTCCAGGCAGCAAGGTGTCCTCTTAGAGTAGGCAGGTGAGTAGTAGCAGGGCTCGGTCTAAAGTGACACCATGAGTGGAGAGGAGGAGCCAGGTAAAAAACAGATGCTTCCCGAAACCCAGCAGAGTAGGAACCCTCCTCTCCACAGACCCAGCCCCCCAAAACTGGAGCCCACCCGTCCAGGCCAGGCTTGTGAGCATCACTCCCTCCCCCAGACCCATTTAGTCCATAAATTGTAGCTTTAGCTTCCTCCCAGCCACCTAAGCCAATGGCCAGGGAGCGAGACCTTTGATAAATCATGGTAGTTAACTTTTATAGAGAGCCGTGCCATGAGCCAGGTGCTATTTTAAGAACATTACTAATTTAAGCTTTCCAACATCCCTTTGAGGAAGGTACTACTATTATGCCCATTTTACAGATGGGGAACCTGAGGTATAGTGAAGTTAAATGACCTGCTCAGTGCCACACAGCTAACGAGAGGTGGAGTCTGGATTTGAACCCAGACAGTCTACACCTAACCACTCTGATACACTGCTCAGAGCCCAGCGCAATCTGGCTATAGCTGCTCCTACCCGCCCCCCCTCAGATCCCCTTTTCCAAGTTCAAGGTCTCCTCCTGGTTCCCCCTCCCACTTGCCTGGGTCTCTTCTCTGCCGTGATAGCTCCTCTCTGGAGTAGACAGCAGGTGACACCCCACCAGCCCCCATCACCAAAAGAGCCCATCGCCCATAAGGCCAGGCCAGTGCGCCCCCATGTCTCTCCCCAACCCCCGCACCCACATGCACCCCGTCCTCCTCTCCCCCAACCGAGCACCGTTGCCTTTTGTTCACAGTGACAGCTCCTTCACCCAGGCCGGTGGGGGCATGGAGGACTCCGTGGTGGCAGCGGTGGCGGTGGCAGCCGGCAGACCCAGTGCCCATGCCCCGAAGGCTCAAGCCCAGGAGCTGCAGGAGGAGGAGGAGCGGCCGGGGGCGGGGGGGGCCTCCCCGCAGGCCGGCCCCCACCGCGCGGCCTCCCCGGGCCAGCAGCAGCCTGCCCTGGCGACGGCGCTCTGCTCCCACGCCCCTGCCGCCTCCGATTACGAACTCTCCCTTGACCTAAAGAATAAACAGGTACCCAGGGCCTCCGAGGGGGGTGGGGTGGGTGGTGAAGGGGCCCTGCCTTTAACAGCTAACCAGGATTCCAGGGTTCTCCCCCTCTGGGCCCTCCCCTGCTACAAGCGCATCTCTTCTGCCGCTGGTTTTCCCAAACTGGGCTTCTTGCTGCCCAGTTCCTTGGACAATGACAGGCCACTCCTAACTCCCATTCAGGGCTTTTACACAGCAGGAGTCCTACCCTTGTGATGCCAGGCCCTAGGGCAGTATTTCCAGCAGCTCTGCTTCTCCCAAACGTGCAGGAAGCCTAAACTGGCCCACAAAGGACTAGGCAGGTGGCCCATTGTTCTCTAGGGAAGTCCCACTTCTACCTGCTGCTTAGAAGAGATAGACCAGCTCACATGCCCACCCAAGGTGAAGGCCCTGTGCTGAGGGGGCTCCAGTGAGCAGCAAGGACAGTGGTTTCATCTAGGTGGACTTAAAATTCCCAAGATTGACCTAGATTGGGGGAATCCAAGGCTTTCCCATTGGAGACCAAACCCCACTGACGGAGTGTAGACCCATCTTCCTTTCTGCGAAGCAGGAAAGGAAAGTGGTCAGTTGTGGGGTCCCCTATTGTACCCAAAAGAAAAGGTAATGCCAGCGTTTGGCTTGGTGGATAATTAAGAGAGGAAGGTCTGTGTGTGTGCATGTGTACGTGTGCAAAGGAAGGTCTGTGTGTATGCCTGTGTACGTGTGCAAAGGAAGTCCTGTGTGTGTATGTGTGTGCACATATGCATATAAAGAAAGACTTTATGATGTGACCCTGTGGAGAAAGAGCAATGGACTTGGAGACATAGACACAGAGTCCAATCTGTTTCTTCCTTTAATTAACTCTGTAATTTTGGGGATACAAGTTAAGCACTCTGGCCATTGGTTTCCTTATCAGCAAATTTGGGAATTAGACCTTGAATTACCTTCAAGGTCCCATCTGGCTCTAAAATGTGTATATTCTAAAAAAAACATTCTTACCACATATCAGATAAGGGTTTAATATCCAGAATATATTAACAAATCCTTCAACTCAACAGCAAAAAGACAATCCAATTAAAAAATGGGCAAAAGACTTGAATAGACATTTCTCTAAAGAAGATATAGAAATGGCCTAAAAGCACATGAAAAAACACTTAACATCATTAGCCATTAGGGAAATGCAAATGAAAAGTACAATGAGATACCATTTCATGTCTACCAAAATGGCTATTATTTTAAAAAAATGGAAAATTACAAGTGTTGGAGAGGATGTGGAGAAATAGGAATATTCACTATTGCTGATGGGAATATAAAATGGTGCAGCGACTGTGGAAGACAGTTTGGCAGTTCCTCAGAAAGTTAAGTACAGAATTGCCATGTGACCTGACAATCCCACTTCTAGATATATACCCCAAAGAATCGAAAGCAGGGACTTGAACAGGTATTTGCACACTGAGGTTCATAGCAACATTGCTCACAATTGCCCAAAGATGGAAACAACCCAAGCTCCATCAACCAATGTTTGGATTAACCAAATGTGGTATATACACACACAATGGAATATTATCCAGCCATGAGAAGAAATGAAGTTCTGATACATGTAACAACATGGATGAACCCTGAAGATGTGTTGAGTGAAATAGGCAAGACGCAAAAGGACAAATATTGTTGGAGCTCAAAGCAACTTCATAGAGTGAGAATCTAGAATACAGGTCGCCAGGGGATGGTGAAGGGAATAGGGTAGGGAATAGGGAGTTAGGGCTTAAAATATACTGTTTCCATTTGGGACAGTGGTGATGGAGGCACAACACTGTGAAGGTAATTAGCAGTACTGAATTATATAGTTGAAGGTAATTAAAAGGGAAAATTTTCTTTTTTGAAGTTGAACAGGCAAGGATGATTTTAATCACGGATTACAGTACCAGGGAAGACTGACTAGCACTCAACTTCAAAGAGTGGTGGGGATTTCAAGGAGTAGGATGGCCTGGCGGAAAGCACCGGAGAGCATTACGGGGTGATGATTACTGGGGTATTCACTGAGTTTGCAATTAAAGATATTTGGTTGAGAATTTTTTGCTTGGATGTCTTAAGGGCCTGGAGAAAGAAAGAAAGGAGATAAGAAATCACTTATTTAAGCTTCTGTCAGGGGCTCAGGTAATTTAAGGTCCAGGATGAGAAGAAGCTCAGTAGTCTGGAGTCAGGGAAAAGCTTGCCTACATTTTAGACAAGCTAAAAGGAAGTTAAGCCCATCTTGGTTGGACTTTCAAAAGGGGAAATTTAAGATTGTGTATGTGTTACTAGGATAACATTTTTTTAAGAAATCCATGGAACTGCACAACACAGTGAACTCTAAATTAAATCATGGACTTGGTTAATAGGACAATTAGAAAAATATGCTTTTATCAATTGTAACAAACGTACCACACTAATGCACGGTGTTAATAATAGGGTGTTATCTCAGAATCCGGTATTTTATGCATAAATGTTCTGTAAACCCACAACTTCTCCAATAAAAAATAATTTCCAGTGGGGGTGGGAAGAATGCAATAGACAAGTTGACTTTCGGGAGGGGAAGCCAGTAGGAAGGCCACTAAGACTTAGGCAAGCCAAACAAACCTTATTACTTTCTCTTGGCATGGATGCCAAGCTATCATCCTACATCAACAGCCAACTACAGAAGCATCTGGCTTTCAGTATAAAGTATTTGACAAACTCTTCCACAATAGCTATGTGAACAAGATGGAAAAATGTGGATTGGATGACAGTATTGTCAGGTGGATGTTCTCAAACAGAGTTCTCAAACTGTGTGGAATTTCCTAACCATGCCAATTCCAGGGCAGTTAGCCCTGTCCAGCCCAGCCATTCTGACAAGACAGTGTTAAATATATCCAACTTTCTGATGACACAAAGCTGAAAAGTGACAGCTAATACTTTGATGATAGAATCCAAGATGTAAGAAAAAAATTAACCGGCTAGAAAGATAGCTTAAATGAAAAATGACTAATAAAGCAGGGGGAAATCTAAAGTTCTGCTCTTAGCTTTTGAAAGTCCAGGGCACTGGTATAAAGAAGGGCAGGTTGGGTCCTGGGAGGAAGGCCCTGGAGCTTCAGCAGGTGAGGCAGCTGCCAGAGCAGTGATCATGGTCTCCAGCGACCTTCACAGGAGGGTAAAGAAAGCCCTAGAATAGGGAGCAGCTGGCCATCGGCCCCATACTGGTCACTGGTCAGGGCCTGTCTGGAGCCTGTGCTCAGTTCTGGGGGCTGCAATTAAGATCCAAAAATGAGAATCCTGAGGTTCCTGAAGAAGGAGACCTCATGGGCTGGAGTCGTGTAGACGTGAAAGCAAGTTTTAAATACAGAAGGGCTGGCATGTAAAAAAGGCATTCGATGCATTCTCTATCATTCCAGTACCATCGTATGAAAGCTATCAGAGAAAATTTTAGCTTCATTAACAATTGGGGCTGTTAAAAATATGGAATGTCTTGTTTGTGATACAGTGGGGTGTCTGTTGCTGGGACCTCAAGGCAGGAGCTGGATTGGTAAGGATGCTGCAGAATAGTCCAGCTTGGCCCAGATGAGAGGTCTTCTCAATTCCTCACGACTCTCTGCTCCTTGAGAACAGAGGCCATCTCTTCTTCATCTTTGTACCCTTCCCTAGCTTCTAGCAGAGTGTCTTGGGCATAGTAAGAACTCACTGAGTCAATATGCTTTGAGTAACTATGCTGTGCAAAGCAACAAGAAGAATCTGCCTGCTCCCAAAGGGGTTACGGTTCAATTTAAGGAGTATCCAGCTAATAATGCCAAAGACAACGCTTGCTTTAGCTTGAGGCTGAGGCCAGGAGGTTCAATTACTTCTGAACCGTTGGGTGGGAGATGCAGCGTGAGCAGGATTTTGGTTGGTGCCGTGGACTTTTTTCCTTATATTGTGAGTATAGTGGTAATAGGTGGTTGTGCATGGCAGCCCAGTAGGAATATGGCAGGAGAGGGTGTGGATGAGTTCACTCATTGAGTTCACTTGCTGAGTGAACCCAGCCTTGGGAAATAGCTTGGCCTCCCTGGCTCATGGATCTCTCCAGGCCAAGCATGGGCTGGAGGAGGGAAGAAGAGGGGGCTGGAGCAAGGCTATTGAAAACAGAGTTCATGTATAAGAAATCGAATTCTACTCCTTCACTTCTGCCAATAAGCTGTGTGACTGTGGACAAGTTTTTAGCTTCTCTGGGCCTCAGAAACCTCACCTATCTCTTTGGGGGCTTCGTACATTCTGTTCCCTTTGACTCTCTCTCTAACGTTTCTACACCTCTCACTGCTCCTGTACTCGTGCCTCCATTGCTCCTCATGCTTTAGACTCCCTTTAGGTGCCCCTTCCTCCTCTCTGGGAGCTTCCCCTGCAGTCCCAAGGCTGTGTGGGGTGCCCCTTCTCAGTGATCCCGCAGCACCCGTGTTCCCTGTCATAGCTCTTCAGTCTTGTAGCATTGTTTCCTGTTGACCTGACTCCTCCTTGAAGGCAGGGTCTATGACGTAATAGTCATTGTACCTCCAGTGCTGAACATATTGCCCTACGGAAAGTCAGATGGGCATGAAGCCCGGGGCCAGGACCTGACTCTACCTTCAGGTCTCTTTTAGATCTAGAGTTTATGATTCTTCCGTCCTATGATTCCTGCTCATTGCACAGAATTCTGTAGCCCCTGGACTGGAAGGAGTCTTGGGCGATCATTGTCTTCCCAATCTACGAACCTGGCCTCAAGTCTGGAAACTCAGGAGTCGTGTTCCTCAGCTCCTCCCTGTCTCCCACACCCACCCCATCATCAGACCCCACCTCTGAACTGTTCCCCAGATCCCTCTCCTGCCGCCCACACTGCCCCATCCTAGGTCAGACTGCCCTCACTTCTTGCCCACATCCCCGGGGGGAACTCTTCCTCTAAACCTAATCTCTGCCCCGCAGCTGAGTCATTGTTAGAAGGTACAAATCTGACCATGTTATTTCCCTATATAAAAGCCTTCAGTGGCTCCCCGTTGTGCAGAGGACAAGCATTGGCCAGTCTCCCCTTCTGCCAGAGTCAACCCACAGCCTCCTCACCCCCACTCAAGGTTGCAGCCATTCTGTCCCAGGTATGGTTCCCTGAATTTCCAAGCTGGGCCTTCACATATTATTTCTTCTGCTGGGGATCCCTCCCACCCCCTTCCAGCATGCTTCCTGGGGTGATGCTGACTTCCCTGCTGTTCTCAGGCCAGGCATCCAGACACTGGGTTTTGTGCTTTTACCAACTGCTCCTGTAGCTTATTCCATGCTGCTTGGTAGGTGTCCCACTAGTAAGGGCGAGTGCTGTGTCCTTCTCAGGTGGTCACAGAGAGCCAAGCTGATTGTCCACTGAGACCCTCCTGGGGTGCCATTCACATCACAGCCTGCGTTGGGCGCAAGCCCTCCTCAGCTGCCCTGCCGTGGCCCGCATTGCTTTCTGCATCCAGCACTTCCCTGGTGCCTAGGAAATGCTTGATATTGAATGAACATGTGAATGAATGAACAAAAACAAATGAACAAATGAGGCCTGGTCCTGAGCTTCCCTGTTCGCTTTCCATGACTCTGGCCCCTTCCCTGTGGCCCCTCTGCCCTCCACCCTCACTTCCTCTCTCAGTGATCCTTGGGTTACAGCCAAGGTGGGGGGTGGGGAGAGAGCATTTCTCCCTTTGGGAGCCCTTGAGGAAAGGTGGCTGTGGCAACGATATAAAGGACCTATCCAAACCCTGTAGGGAGTTTGCCTCCTGTTCTCTGCCACTGGTGATTAGCAGACAATCAGGGCCCATCTGGGTTGTCCAAATGGCTTAGCTCTCGTGCTGTCCACAGCCAGGGAGCCAGAAAGCTCTTGGGTCAGTGACACCCAGGCTCTGCCCCCCATGTCCATCCTGGACAGGAGTCATGCTTTCCTCTGCAGAGCAGCCTCTTCTGCACAGACAGAGCTCCCCCGGCCCAGCCTCAAGGTCCAGCCTCACCATGGGCACCTCTCCAGGGACAAGTGGCGGCTGTGCAGTCACTTTCCCTCTCAGGGCCTCTGTTTCCTCACTTGTGACACAAAGCGTCGTCCCAGAGTGCCTCCAAGGCGCCTTCTGCCTCTGAGGGAGAGATTCCCACCTGAGGCCTGAGGGTCAGCAGCCCGTAGAGGATGGTGGGGAGGACGAGGCATGTCGGGGGGCGTCCTCGGCTCCGTTTCCTTCGGTTCAGTGAACATAATTACACAGTGGCTCTGTCCCGGGTCCAATGCTGGGCCTGGGGACACCTTGATGTCCAGGACACAGTCTCGTTCTCACCATCCAGCGGTGGATGCTGACACACAACCAGGACTAGCTGGTACTGAGTGACCACTAGGTACCACGCCTGTGAGGCAAGTACCATTTCTCAGTGCCTTCTGCCCGCTCCTGCCATTGATGTGCAAGGGCGATGTACCCGGAAGCGGGGCACAGGCTGCTCTGGAGCATGCACAGGGCAGGGGGCCCAACTGGGAGTCACAGCAGGCTTCTGGGAGCAGCTCTACCTAAGGGGAGACTGTGACCTGGGAGTGGCTGAACCGCAGGACTCCCTCCCACCCCGGCTTTAGCCAGGAGAGGTTCCCCAGGGCAGCTCTGCCCCTAGGCAGACCTCAGCACCTGGCATGCTGAACACTGATGTATCTCAGACAAGGGGCTGTGAGGTGGGTGCACAGAGAAGACACAGCTCCCCAGTCCCCCCGGAGGCTCGTGGCCCTGCCGGGTGCAGGCCAGGATCCTCCAGCCTGGGCTTTCAGAGCGTCTCCAAAGCTCCCTTCCTCTCCTCTCCCCAGACTCCGCATCCTCAGCCTCCTCACCCCACCCCACTTCGGGGTTCGCCTTGCCAAATTCTGGAAGCTTTTAACATGCAATGCTTTAATGTTCTTAACCGGGAGATTCTGCATCAGAGCAAATCGTTGCTCACATTTGGAAAGCACCCTCCCCCGCTCTGGGCCTAACGGCCCATGTTCCCTCACACCTGGCCCGAGGCCGCCGACCCCCACCAGGGACCTGCGCTTCCTCTCCACACCCCAGCTTGGCCGCCATCTCTCATCGGCTCTCATCAGGCTCAGCCACTGCAGCAACCTGAAGAGAAGGAGCATGTTCTAATTAACACTGAGAGGCTCATTAGAGAGACGGAGCCCACCGAGCCCCCCTCCACTCCTTCTCCCGGCAGAAGCTGAAAGATTGCTCTCTTGGGAGGAGGCGAGGCCACAATTACCCGTGATTCATGGGGCTTAGAGAGAAGGGAGGAGAGCTGCTCCTTGGCAGTGGGTTCCAGAGAGCCCCTCCCTGGTGCTGCCCTCATTCTCATCCAACTCTCTCAGCCTTCTGACCTGGCCTGGTTAAGAACAGGGCTAGGGAGAATTAGACAGCCTGCCTGGGATGCATGGAGCTGATTTGGGGTATTCCTGAGTCCCCAGGACTCATAAGAATCCAGAGGCAGGGGGAAGATGGAACATTGGCTTGGAGCCTAGAACCATAAGGAAGCTTCGATTTTATTTCCCTTGAGGTAGAGGAGAGGATTCAGTTTAGTTCATGCCCACAAACATTTATTAATTCCCAAACATGGATCTGGCCCGGTGCTGGGCACGAGGACTTCAGCCACAGATAATAAATAACACGGTGCCTGTGAGGTGTAGTCTGTGCAGAGAGAGCTCTGAGCTGGGAGGCGGCCGTGAGCATAGAGGGTGGGCTGCAAAGGATGGGAAGGAAGTAGCATTGCAGGCCTGGACACAGCAGGTGGGAGGCTGGAAGAAGTGGAAAATGGTCACACGAAACTGATGGGAACAAATGGCTAAGATTCAATAACTGAATTCAAACACCACCCAGAGAGCAGTGGTTCCATGCCAGACACTGTGCTAGGTGCTCTCCATGGACCCAAGTGTCTGAGACATATTTGATGCCTCAAATAATTTATGTTCTTTTAGGCTCTGGGGGAAGGAAGATGAGATAGATAAATATCGTAAAAGTAGTAGAGAAATGGTCCGAAGAGAAATATGAAACAATGCTCTCAGTGGGGGCTTACAGACACAAGATGCCCATCTGGTTGTGGGGCAGAGGAGGCTTCCTGGAGAAGGCAGCATTTGAGATGAGTCTTGAAGAACGGGGAGAATTTATACCTGAAGGTCAGGGGATAAGAGTGGGAGTTGAGGATGGAAAGACCATTGCAGATGGAGGGAAAAGGCTGAGCAAAGTCTCAGAGAAGTAAAGCAGAGTAATGGGTCAGGGGAATGGCAGGCAACAGGGATGGTCTGTAATCTAGACTGGGTGTAGTAGTAGAGGGGAGGGGAGGGAAATAGGCCAGATTGTTCGGGGCTGGGATTCCTGGAGGCAGCTTTTATAGTTATTTTGGGCAATGGTTCTCAAGCAAGGGAAGGCTGTGTTTACGCGTGAACTTTGAAAGTGTTACTTATAGTGATACCGTATTAAGATGGATGGTGGGGTGAGAAGGTAGCAGGGCACAGGAGGCTACCACAGTGGCCCAAGTGGGGAGACACAGAGAATCCCACCAAGAGGGAAGCCAAGTGCAGGGCTTTGTTGCTGATGAATGCAGAGGACAGGGGCAAAGGAAGAAGCAAAGTCAAAGGCAAGTTTCCCAGACTGGTTGGGGGAAGAGCCAAGGTGTTGCTGGGCAAATAAGGAAGTGATCCAGGTGGTTGGTTTGGTGAGGTGGGCAAAGAGAATGGGTTTGTCTAGGCAGGTGGAGGGCTCCATAATGCTGTTGGAGCTATAAAGCTATAAGATTTGAGAGTCAATCACATAATCATTGTTATCATCATCAAAGAGCTACCACTTAATTGAGCACCTACTATGTGCCAGGAAGTATATGAAACAATTCACTCCTTACAACAACCTGTGGAGTTGATGGGACTAGCCTCATTTGACAAATAGAGAAACAGAAAGTCTGAGATGTTAAGAAACTTGTCTAAGGTCAACCAGCAGGAAAGAGGCAAGTTTGGGACAAGATATTTCCCCTATGGTTTGTTCATTAATTCATTAAAGTAAAGTGAAGTTACGATAGTGGATTAGGTTCTCTGAGGGAAGCACACAAGATGTTCCATCTTTAGAGTCACCACAAAGACTTTCCTGAGACATTTCCCCTCTTCATCAGTGGTTAATTATCAGCAAACAGAGGCTGCTCTAGTGACTTTCAATATGGAAGCCATGGAAGATGCCCAGAAGTACATGGGAAAAATTAAAACAAGTGTGGAGAGAGGAATATGGCACACATATGACTCGTAACTTGCATGCTTAGGGATTTGGGGATCAGAATAAAGGATTCAGGAGCTGAAGGGGGAGCTGTATGGAGACACTGGATCACAAAAGCCGAGGAAAGAGTTTCAAGGTGGTAAAAATGTCAAGAGCTGCAGAAAGGACAGCAGGGGAAGTCCTTTTCCTAGGATGGGCCTAGGATCTAGGGATTTGAATGTCTTTGGTGACCTTCCTGAGAGCCATTTCAGAAGGTTGGTAGGAGTGGGAGGAAAAGTGTAAGGAGTCAGGGCATAAGGGGTTAGATCCTTGGTGCGGCATTTATTCAGGGAGTGCAGACTGGTCCTCCAAGGGGTTTAGTGGATAAGAGAAAGAAAGACCTGAGGCTAGTACTGCAGAAACAGAGGAGTCAAGTGCAGTACGTTTCAGCCTGGGAGACTGGGTAGGGCCTGTAGGTAGGTGAAAGGGGGCAACAGAAGGATGGAAGTTGGGAATGCAAGCCAGAGAGAGGCCAGAGGATGGAGAGAACTTACAAAGGAGGCAAGAGGGGGTGAGATCATCAGCAACATAATCAGGTCAGCAACATAATCAGGAAAGCTTTGTGTCAGATTAAGGAAGGTCTTCGAAAGCCCAAAAGATGAAATTGGAAAGAATTATTTAATTTATTCAGTAAATATTTATTGAAGTCCTACTAGATGCCAGGCATTGTTCAAGCATTGAGGATACAGCAGTGAGCATGACAGGCAAAATCTCTGCCTGCATGGGGCTTACAGTCTAGTGGAGGACTTGATGGGGCAGATTCAAGAATTTAGAATCTACCTTTTTCCTCCACTTGCATAAAGCATGGACATTAGTCAGCAGGAGGAGGCTTGCAGGGCTATCTCAGCCAGCCTTCTTCCTACAAGCAAGATAAAACCATGCCAGGAGGATGGACCCCTTTACCATTTTGGAAATATCTCAGGCCACAGGATTTCATGCCTTTCCTTTGTTGCCAGAAGTATTTCCTAACCTGAAAAGAATGCTCTTGGGTCTGGTGATTCCCTAGAAGTACAAATAGGTGGGAAAGAAAGGTGATGTGGATGTGGGTGTCGGGGTTTTCACAGTGCTTGGAGAGGGGTGAAAGGGAAATTGAGAGCCAGGAAAGCAGCTGAGTAATTAGCCCCATCCTTTCTCTACGCTTCCTCTTGGAGGACTTTTCTGCCTAAACCAAGGCCAAACCTCCCTTCTAGGCCTCAGGGAACCTGCCAGAGTTCAGTAGGGAGACAGAGCTGAGCTACAATTTCTCTCTTCTGGCCTGACTTCTGCAAAAGCAGGAACAGAATGGCTCTGAGGAAGTCACCTGTGTTTCTCTGGAGCTCATGGGTACATGGGATCAAACCTGGATAAAGACGGAGCAGGCAGTTTTGCACTTGGTGTTGTGGGTAGAATTCTCAGCTGGCTCCAAGATTTCCGGCCCTGGTGTGCACGTTCCATATAATCCTCTTCCTTTGAGTGTGGTGGGACTAGCAAATATGACCAGCAAATAGGTGCTGTATCACTCCTATGACCAGATTACCAATCAGGTAATCTTTGACTTTGAGTTAATCAAGAGAGATCATCTTGGTTGGGCCTGACCTAACCAGGCGAACCCTTTGAAAGAAGGGGAAGCATCAGAGAGATGCTCTTCTGTTGGTCTTGAAGGAGCAATTTACTCTCTTGAGAGAAGGCCATGGGGCAGGGAACAGCAGGCGGCCTCTCGGACCCGAGAGCCTCTGTCTCACCATTATAAGGAAATGCATTTCACCAAGAGCATTTGATATGCTTTTTAAGGGTGCCGTGGAGGTCCCTCAAATCTGAGGGCTATGACACTACTAGTAGAGTTTCCTGCCTTCTGCCAAAGGCCTCGTCCCTTGTAAAGTGCAAAAATTTCAGGGGAGATCCTATAGAAGCCTTATTGGTTATGTAGACATTAACATGAGTATGTCTCCCAACTACCTCCAGAGAGCAGGGCTGGATGTGGGGGAGACACAGCATGAACTCGCTAGCTTTGGGGATGAGCACCGAATGGCAAGGCTGGAAGCATGGAAGACAAGCGTGAGGCGTCTCCTTTTACTGGGATGCCTCCTGGGGCTTGGAGTTGGCTCCATGGAGTCCGCCCCCGGCTAAGAGGGCGCCTCTGCGGTCCAGCTGTGGGGGTACCCATCATACTTAGCAGGGAGGTCGCAGAGGCTGCTGGGTTGCAAGGAGGCAGTCACTCTAGCTGCAGTCCCTGGTGGGCAGAGTACAGCAGGAAGTGGGGTGAAGACTGGGCCTTTTTAGCTGTACCCCTCCCCATCCGTTATCACTGGGAACACAGGAAAAATCCTGCTGTTCTTGCCTCAACTTGTTCTCCTGGGCCCATCTATCCTGAGTCTTAATTCGGATATGACACCATGTGTGGGCAGAGTGGATGGCTGCAGGGGGGTGGGGGGACACAGTTCAGGGCCCAGGAACACTTTCCCGCTTCCCAAACTTCTCCAGGGACTGACTAAATCCTATACTCCCTTCACACAGGCCTCGGCCCTTATTCAAATGCAGACCCTCCAGGAAAGGGTGCGGTGAGGTGTGTCTGCCCACACACCTCAGGATGGATGGATGCCTTTTGGTCTTTTCCTGTAGTAAGGGTTTTTTTTTTTTCTTTAATAATCATTTTTCTTTTCCATTCTAAGGGTATAATTTAATGATTTTTACTAAAATTTACTGAGTTGTGAAGCTAACACCATTACCCAGTTTTAGTGACATTTTCATCACCCCAATAAGACCCCCTCATGCTTATTTATAGCTAAACCCCATTTCCATCCCCAGCCCCAGACAACCACTGTTCTACCCCAATCTATAGATTTGCCTGTTCTGGATAGTTCATATGGATGGAATCATGTGATACATAGTCTTACGTCTGGCTTCATTCACTCAGCATAATGCTCTCTGGTTCATCTACGTTGGAACAGGTATCAGTGCTTCATTCCTTTGTACCGTGGAATAGGATTCCATTGAATGACCGCACCCTATTCTGTGGAGTGTCCTCCATTCAGGGACCCCCAGTGGATGCTTCCATTCCGAGCCTGCTTCTGAATAACTTACCCGAACAGCAGTGCCAGTCTTTGGACAGAAGTTATGCTTGCATTTTTCTCGAGTAGACAGAGTGGGATTGTCAGGTCCCGTGCAAATTTACATTTAACTTTTTAGGAAACTGCTAACTGTTTTACCAAAGCAGCTGCCCCATTCTACATCTACATGTCAGCAGTCTACGAGGGTTCCAGTTTCTCCCCATCCTGGCCAACACCCGTTGTAGTGGTATGAAGTGGTATCTCATTGTGCTTCAAAAATAAATGAATAAATAAAGAAGCTATCTCTGGAGCTGGACAGAACTTGGGTGTGAATCTTGGTGGTGGCGCTTAACAGCTATACTACTTGGAACAAGTCAATTCCCGGCTGTGAGGCTCGAGGCTGGATGGCATGGTGGGGTTGCCCTCCCAAACCCAGTGTCGCAGATGGGGGCCCGAGACAAGGTAGCTGCTAGCATCACCTGGTAGTGGCAGTAGTAGTAGAAGAAGTTGTTGTAGCAGCAGTAATAGTAATGGTTGTAATAGTACTAGTTGTAGTAGTAGCAGTAATTGCAATAGTAGTTATAATACTACTAATTGCAGTAGTATCGGTAGCTGGAGTAGTAGTTGTAATAGCAGCAGTATTACTAGTTGTAGCGCTAGTAGCACTAGTTGTAGCAGTAATATACTAGTTGTAGTAGTTGTAGTCGTAATAGTACTAGTTGTAGTGGTAGTAGTGGCAGCAGCAGTACTAGTTGTACAATAGTTGTAGCAGCAGCAGCAGCAGCAGTAGTAGCAGTGGTTGTTGCTGTAGAAGTTGTGACAGTACTAGTTGTTGCAGTGGTAGATGCATCAGCAGCAGGAGTACCAGTTGTAGTAGCAGCAGCAGTAGTGGTTGCAGGAGCTGAGAGGCTTTGAGATGGGAGAAAAAGTGAGAACAGAGAACTGCCTGAGGAGGAGAAAAGCCCATGGAGAGGGGTTGGGGTTGAGAGGAGGTGAGGTCGGGCGGTGAAGACCAACTGGCCCCTGTGAGAGGTTTCCTGGGGTGAGATCTGCCAGATGAAGTAGCATCCTCCTACCAGCTGCACCAAGCCCTGCCCTGGCCGGACAGCTTGCGTAGCTGAGAACAGGGGCCTCTCCAATTGTGCTCTGGAGGGAACTCCACTCTTGAGATGTCCATCCATCCATTCATTTACTTTTCTATTCAATTCACTTTATTGAGCACCTCTGGTGCCAGATCCTGGGCTGGGTGCTGGAAACAGGTAATGCTCCAAGGTCAGTCCCAACCTTTTTGATGCTCGCAGGGACAGGGAATGCCCCAAAGCAGTAACATGAATGCTGAGAGGGAAAGCAGGTGAGCAGAGATAGTTGAAACTTTTTTTTTTTAGCATTTCTGTTTAATTCTTAATTTTTTATTATTTTCAAGTATACACAAAGTAGAAAAAATAGTGTAATAAGCACATAGAGACATCGCCCAGCCCTAATAATTTTATTAATATTTTTAGGTTATTGATATTTTTCTTAATACTAATAACCATGCTTTATCTAATTCTTCCACTATTTTTTGATGGAGCATTTTAACACAAATTCAAGGTATCATGTATTTCACCCATATAATACTTCAATGTGCATCTCTGATACGAACTTTTAAAAATAAACCCCATTAGAGGCTTTATCTGATGACCATCAGCAATACCTCTCTCCCTTCCCCCTGGGAATCTCTAATCCTACAGCCCACACCTCTAAGAGTCTTGCCAAACTCCTGATGTCCCAGGAACTTGTATTTCTGACATGCCGGTTTTCAGACTTCAGGCCCCCAAAGCTCCCAGCTGCGCGTTCCTGGGCCCAGCTGAAGTTTGGTCGGCCGCTACCTGCCCACACTAGCATTCACCAACCCCATCTCTCCCGAAGAACTGCAACACCCCTGCCCCAACTGAACTCTTTCCTCCTCTCCGTCCCTCTTGTTGCAGATTGAAATGCTAGAACACAAGTACGGGGGCCACCTGGTGTCCCGGCGCGCCGCTTGCACCATCCAAACCGCATTCCGCCAGTACCAGCTCAGCAAGAACTTCGAGAAGATCCGCAACTCGCTCCTGGAGAGCCGCCTGCCGCGCCGGATCTCCCTGCGCAGGGTGCGGGCGCCCACGGCCGAGAGCCTGGCAGCAGAGAAGGCGCTCATGGAGGGCTACGGCCTCATGGGGCTGCCGCTGGTGCGCTCGCCCTCCCTGCCGCCCACCTTCGCGGGCACGCTCACCGAGCTGGAGGACTCCTTCACCGAGCAGGTGCAGTCGCTGGCCAAGTCCATCGACGACGCCCTCAGCACCTGGAGCCTCAAGACCATGTGCTCCCTGCAGGAGAGCGGCACGTACCAGATCCACCAGGCCCTGCACACGGGCGCCGGGCCGCCAGGATTGGAGGCCGAGCTGCGGGAGCCCGAGGGCGGCGCCCCAGGGCCGGGGGACGAGGCCGCCGAGGCCACCGGCCTGCCCCAGGGTCACAGCGGCACCCTCATGATGGCTTTCCGGGATGTCACGGTGCAGATCGCCAACCAGAACATCTCCGTCTCCTCCTCCACGGCCCTGTCGCTGGCCAACTGCCTGGGCGCGGCCGCCCCGGGCCCGGCGGCCCCGGCGGCGGGAGAGGCCCGCGGGCGAGAGGCCCCTGAGGGCCCCGCCCCGGCTCAGGGGGACGCGCCCTCCGAGGACACGTGCGCAGAGGCGAGGGCCGGCGGGGCCGGACGCGCCAACGGGCTGGGGGCCGCGGAGGCGCTGGTGGAGGAGGCTGCGGCCGCCCCGGAGGCAGAGGAGGAGCAGGAAGACGAGGAGGAGCCGGCGGCAGGGCCAGCGGGAAAAGCGGCCGAGGCCGGCGACAACTCGGAGCAGCTGAGCAGCAGCAGCACGTCCACCAAGTCGGCCAAGTCGGGCTCAGAGGTTTCGGCGTCGGCCTCCAAGGAGGCCCTGCAGGCCATGATCCTGAGCCTGCCACGCTACCACTGCGAGAACCCCGCCAGCTGCAAGTCGCCCACGCTCTCCACCGACACGCTGCGCAAGCGGCTCTACCGCATCGGCCTCAACCTCTTCAACATGTGCGTGCGCGCCGCCCCGGGGAGGAACGGGAACGGGGGTGGGGGGGGAAGAGGGGGCTCCCCTTTTCCCGACACCAAGCAGCGGCATTTATAACATCACCCCAGGTCCCTGAGACAGTGTTGAGGAAGGACACCTTTAATTCTTTTAAGTTTAAAAATTTTTTTTTATTGATTTAGTTCATTTGACACCTTTAATTCTTAAGTGTCATGAGTTCTTTTTAAGAAGTATTAGGGAAAATAGAACACATCAAAACCATGTGTCCCCAGCTGTTATTGCTTAAGAGGAATCTAAGGTTTGAAAAGTGAGGAAATTTAAAAAGCAACAGTATTAAGTAAATAAAGAGTGCTAGTGGGAGGATTTGAGCAGAATTCATTGGGGTAGGATATGAAGTTGGGGAACCACAGGGAAGGGGTGAAAGGCAAGGCGGAAACAAGGAAGCAGGGTGTGAAGCAAGCAGAGATGGGGTGGAAAGTGACTAGGGAATATAAGGAGATAAATGAACATTGTCACGGCCCAAAGGGGGGTTGTGTGGGAGGATGCCCCAATATCCAGAGTCCCAGCCAGAGTCCCAAGCAGATACTCTCTGAATGTATACAAATGGTGCCAAGCAGAGGAAGTAGACAGGCCCCTCCCATAGAAATAGAAAGCTCATGAGACACTCATCTGCCCTCTCCACCCACCCCTTGAGAGCCCTGAGCCAAGAAATACAGCATCCCTCCTGCCCACTTACATGCTCATTTATTCATTTGACAGACATTTGAGTGCCAGGCACTGTGACCACAAAGATGAGTAAGCCGTTTCCCCAGGCCCCAAAGGCTTATGTTCTAGGGGGAGTAGCTACCATTTACAGCTCACCTTACATATAACATCTGCCATCTTCCCAACAATATCCAGATGCAGGTGTTATTATGCCATTTTACAGAAAAGGAAATAGGCTCACACAAGTGAGGTCAGTCACACACTGTTAACCAGCTAGTAATTGGCAGAGTTAGGTAAAGCCAGATGTGACTAACTCCAGATTCGTGGCTTTCTTCTCCATTAGGCTGCCATCCCAGTGAGCTGAGCCTCTAACCTCACATATCCGCATGCACACAAGGCTCACACCAGCACTCAGCTTCCCTAAGGCAGTGGTTCCCAAACTATCTGCAGTGAAGGACCAGTTTTTTCCCCCAAACGTTGTGCGTTGATACTTTTGTAAAATCCAGTAGAAAATGAATCGCCAGAAAAACAATCACATGCTTGGTTGTCCTGAAAATGTCAAAGTGCTATAAAAGGTTCTGGATGCTTACCCTCTAGTTCTGCACTTATCTGCTGGACTGGTAAGAAATAGCTCAGGGGCCAGTATGGATCTGTACGCAGGGCACAGAATGCATTTGTCTTAAATCCCAGAACCCACACACACCCACACACAGAGCCTCAGGCTGGAGAAAGTAAATGCTGGAGAGCCCGGCTTCCTGTGTCCACCAAAGGAGGAGGGGTGTGGTGGGGGGATCTCACCTCTATTTCCCTCTCCTTCTCTGTCGCTTCCAGGGGAGGTAGTATGTAAGGAAAACAGAATACAGGCAGGGAGGGAGGGCCTTCCAGGCCTGGGGGACCTCAGGGTAAGACCCAGTGGGAGTGAGGCAGGGAGAGAGAAGGAGCACCCTCTGTACCTGCTCTGGAATCCACTTGGCTTGGCGCACCCTTTCCCTTCCCAGCGTCATACCATCCTCACTCTTCTGTGAGCAGGTTCAGGGGATGGGGCTCTGACAAGAGATGCTTCCCGTGGGGAAACCTCTGTGGTGGAAGGAGTCCTGCCACTTCCCGGAAAGTCTTTCCAAGGGTCTCCAAGCACTTTTATGGGTTTCATGGGCTGGAAGAAAGGCAGGAAAGAGGTCATGGGCGGCCTCAGCTCACAACCTACAGCGTCCTTCTCTCCACCCTCAGAGACCCGGACAAGGGCATCCAGTTCCTGATCTCGCGCGGCTTCATCCCTGACACCCCCATCGGCGTGGCCCACTTCCTTCTCCAGCGCAAGGGCCTCAGCCGTCAGATGATCGGGGAGTTCCTGGGCAACAGCAAGAAGCAGTTCAACCGCGACGTGCTGGAGTGAGTACCTCGCCCTTGGGGCGCCCCTCCTGCCTCCTCCTCGGCTCCGTCCTTCCCAGGGTCTCCTAGGCGTCTCAGGACCTCAGCTGCAGGAAGAAGACATCGGAGACAGGGCGCCCAGGCCCGTTTCCCAAAAATCCTGGTGTCATCCCTAGCGGTTTCCTGATTGGCCACAGGAGCCAGAGTCACATGATCTTTAATCAATCACCCATCTTGGTCAGCCTATCCTCCTCCTTGAAAGTCATTCAAATGTTCATTGAGTGCCAGACGCTATTTGAAGCACCAGGGATAAAGAAGCTATCAAAGGAGACGGAAAGGACCCCCACCCTGCTTTCCTGTAGGGCAAGAGAAAGAACCTGGGAAGGCAAAGGGCTGTGTGGGTGCTGGGGTACTGACCGTCCTGTCTCTGCCTGATGGATAGTCCCTTCAGTGCACCCTCTCCTTGTCACCTGGCCAGCCCCAGAACTCTGCAAGCAGGAGCTTGCTCCTGCGCAGGCTTGTTTTCATATTGACCATGCAAAACATGAGGCAGAAAGAAGAGGTTGGACCAAGGCTTTTTAGATTAAACTATGATTCCATAAAGATAAGTTAACTACCAAAATCACAACAAAGGGCGGGCCACGGTGGCTCAGCGGGCAGAGTTCTCATCTGCCTTGCTGGAGACCCGGGTTCGATTCCCGGTACCTGCCCATGCCAAAAAAAAAAAAAAAATCACAACAAAAAGGTTTCTGATATCAAATAGATGGGCAGGACTGCTGTTGCCATTGCTCACGTGTGTTGGGCTGAACAGGTGCTGGAGACAGGACATAGGTCTCTTGCGCTCCCTCTCTGGCTGCTGGCCGGTGGGGGTGGGGTGGGGGCGGTAGCATTGATCTGGGCTGAAGAGCAGGACCTTGCAGTCAGTCCTTCCCTGGGAAGAAGGAGGTGAGGTCCCATGGAATTTGCTTTGCTGAGACTACTTTCCCCAGTCCCTGCCATAGCTCTGATGTTCTTTCTGTCTTTCGCTGGGGCCCCGTCAAGTTCTGTTCTTTGGATGTCATCGCTCTGTGGTGGTGGGCCTCCCCCTTTTTACTTTCGTTTTTCTCCCCTGGTACAGTCAGCAGGTGGGAGGTTTTCTCCAGGGGTTCCTTTTATACTTCCCCTAGAGCAGCAAGGGCCTGCTAGAGGGTTTGGGGCTTCTGCCCAAAGGTTCGGAAGCTTGGGGGAGTCATCAGCCTGATTGGCAAAGTCATCTGTGTCCTGGCATGGAGACCTGGCATCTCTGTATGGAGCAGTCTTGATGCTGTGTCTTTGGATAAGTCCCTGCTCTCTGGCCCTGTGTTTCTGTATCTGTAGTGGGAGGGGGCTGGCAAATGAGAGGGAGACCAGTTGTTCTCTGATATCAACTTGACCATGCACATATTCCTTAATTCACTCTTTGGAGTGGTTGTTAAACTCAGCACAGTCAGAAGAATGAGGGCTTGAATTTGGCTGGGGGACCCTGAAGTCCCCGGGTGGCCCTTAATTGGCAGAACTCAGTTCCTGCCTCTGACTCTCATTGGTTCCAGCCCTCTGGTTGAGATGCTCTAGGTGTCTCACAAGGGAAAGTCAGCCGAGAAATATGCAGAGTCCTTCCCCTTTCCCTCCCCCTCCTCCCCTCCCCTTTGCCCCCCATGCCTATGAGATGATAAGAAGAGCAGAAAGTTCGTTTTCCCTGCTCCTTCGTTTCCCTATTTCTCCTCCATCTGATTTTGATTTTGTCCCCATTGTCTTCCACAGGCTTCTTCCCCCCTGCCCGAGGGTGACTGGAGGCTATGTGCTTTCTCACCCTGTTCTTTCTGATGCCCTGCATCCCCTGGGGGATACGACTTTGTCCCTCTGCTCTGGGCAGAGATGACTCTACCCTCAAGTGGTCCAGCTTCATGCACAGGCCCTGGCTGTCTGTTTGTCTTTCTGTTCTCTCTGCTTCCCCAGTCCCTGTTTGGCCAGGATGCTGCAATTCTAAGCTGCCCACATTGGCCTGGAGAGCTGGGGACACTGTGTTGTTCTCCAGCCTGGTGGCGCACAATGAAAACTAATTACCATCCTTCCTGGGAGGCTGAGTGTGTGGGGTGCAGGCTGGAGGCTCAAATCAGCTGCGGGGGCCTGTGCTAGGGAGGGGGGCTGGTCTGGGGACTGGGCCAGCAGTGGAGGGGAGGCGTGGGTCACTTGAGGTGGGCAGGGCTCCCTTTGGGAGCTCTCTCAGTGGAAGAGGCAGTATGATGCGGCAGAATTAGGCTGACCTGGAGTGGAGGCCCAGATGGTTGCTCTGTCTCTGTTCCTAACAGGCTTTGTAACTCTTGGCAAGTCATTGCTCTAGGCCTCAGTCTTCTCATCTGTAAAGTGAGAGGTTAGGGCTATGTGATCTCCACAGTGCCTCCAAGACCTGTGTATCTGGATCTTTCTGCTGCCTTAGTACCCTGTAGCACCAGCATCCTGCAGAATCAGCACCTTAAGCATTTGTACCAAGTTTTGGGTCAGGGTGACTCTTCCTTCAGGCTCCAGGGCAGTTCATGGGAGAACACAATGACTGTTCATTGGTCATTCAGCAAACATGGAGTGCCTTCTATGTGTTTGGAATGGGACTGGACTGGGCATCCCATGTGTGTGTGGGAGGGGGAATAGGCAAGGCTCATAGCCTCAGGAGCTCACAGAGCAGACATCAAGGTGGTGAGATGATGAGGAGGAGCATGGGAGAGAAAGGAGTGGGCCAAGGGGCTTTCCAGCTGGCATCCTAGGTCTGGGGAGGCTGGAATGCAGAGCTGAGCCTGGTTCTGCCCCAGTGAATGCCTCAGTCCTGCCAGCTTTATTCTGGAAACCTGCAGCACTGGGGCTCCACGAGCCCTACATGCTCAGCCTCTGCACACTGACTCAGCATCACAGAAAGGAGCCCTGCTCCCCCAAGTCCATGGTTCGCTGACTGCCTGCTTTGTCTTTGGGGTGCAGAGGGCGTTCTACAGAGTGCCAGGAAGAGACGGAGGAGCAGGTAGGGGCAGACACCAGCAGGGGAGTCAGCACGCTTGGTTGTTCAGACTTCTCCTGCCACTCAAGCCAGCCATCCTGGTACCTTCCAGATCTGCTGCCCTTTCCTGACTCCCACCAAGGAAAGCAGCCCTGGAAGTCTTCATTGGGATTCCACATGGCTCCCCTGCCCACC
>PVIY010017085.1:0-50269 GCA_004026745.1 Myrmecophaga tridactyla
TAAAGCCATAATCAAATAAATCCTTATTGTTTATGCCAATATTGTGTGATAGCAGCTCTAGAGAACTAAGACTAGGCCTCAGCATAAAAGGCTCTTCCTCAAACGGATCTTCCTTGACCATTCTGTCTAGAGAAACCCCTTTCCCTGCTCCCTTTCCATCTTGGTGGTCCCCAGAACAGGGTACACAACCTGGAATGCCAAAGATGATACAATGAAGTACAGGAAAAAAGCATTAGAATCTTCATTTATATTAATTTCACTCTATTTTTATTACACTTCTATTTTGCTTATGTTATATAATACTTTAGTAAAGTGGTACATGCACATAATTTATAAACAGTTAGATATCTGTGTATGTCTAAATGTGTATGTGCAGATGGCTTGTGCTCAAGCATTTTTGATAGAGGTATGTGATCAAAAAGTTGGAAACTGCTGTTCTATTAAAATACCCTAATTGATTATCTTCTTATCACTTACCACTAGACAAAATTTTTTCTTTGCTTTGTTTATTGAGGTTCTCTCCTAGAATGTAAATTCCATGCAAGATATATCTCTTGTTCAATTGTGCTATCTGTGCAATCGGTGCTAATAATAAAAGTTGACCACACGGCATGTGTTCAGTATTTGTTGACTGATTGAATGAATGACTGAGTGAATGAACAGAGCCTTCCCCAGGACCTAGGTAAAGTATATCCAGCTAATTCCAATAATTTCCCACACTTAAGATAGTGGTAAATAATGTCATAAAGGGATTCCGAGACTAGTCCTCGAAAAATTGTCAACTTTCTGGGTCTTTTATTCCCTTTCCACATCACTCTACTGCCTCCATCAACAGAGTCACAAAGTTTTCAGACAAACAAGGTCCCAAGATCAGGAGAAAAGACCCAGGAAGTCATCAATACATTAGCGTGAATTAGTTTAAGGTAATACAACTCCCCAGTAGTATTTGCCTCAAAGAACATCATTAAGATAGGAAGCCAACTTGCATTTGCTTGGCAATGTACTTTCTTTGAGGCCTTATCCAAGCATCAACTGTCTCTATGTTCTCATCCACACCCTGAGAGGAGTTGGCCCAGAACAGTACTTTTTACCCTATTACTTGGAAATAATTTCAAACGTATACAAAAGTTACAAGAATACATAAGCTACCCATATATACCTTGTCTTAGTTTCCCAGCTGCTAAGTCAAATACAATACCATTTGGTTTGCTTAAACAATGGGAATCTATTGACTCATGGTTTGAGATTTGTCCAAAGCCAAGACATCTACAAGGCAACGTTTTCTCCCCCAAAGACTGTGCTGTGCTGGGGCTGGTTGCCAGTCACCTTCGGCCCTTGGTTTTTCTATCACATGGCAATATCCTCTCCTTTCTTTGGGTTCCATTGACTTCTAGCCTCTTCCTGTGGTGTTTTCTCTGTGGGTTTCTCTATAAGGCCTCCAAAAACAGGATTGAGACCCATCCTGATTCAGTTGGCCATATCTTGACCAAAGATTACTTCATCAAAAGGTCTTATTTACAATGGGTTCACACTCACAGGAATGGATTAAAATTAAGAGCATCTTTCTAGAGTACATAATTTAATCTGCCAACATATCTTTATCATTCACCTATAATGAAATTTTTCCTCACTTGCCGTTTTTCCATATATATATATATATATATATATATATATATATATATATATATATATATATATATATATACACATATTTTTCTGCAGCATTTGAGAGTAATTGCATACATCATAATAAATGCTTCCGTGTGTATTTTCTAAGAATAAAAATATCCTCATATAGCTACAGTGCAATTATCAACTTCAGTAAATTTAACATTTAAACAATACTTGTGTCTTATCTACCATCCAGAGCTGTGTTTTTAAAACATTTTCAGCAGCAATACTCTTCTTAAAACAAAACATTAACTGGAATCACAATGCATATCAAAGATGAAAATAGAATACTCACTTGAAGAAGGAGGTGATATCAGGAAGAGCTATATATTCATTTCTTGTTGCTGCTGTAACAAATTACCACAAACTTGTCGGCTTGAAAAAGCACAAATCTATTTGAGTTCTGGAAATCAGAGGTCCTAAACATATCTCACTGGGCAAAAGTCAAGGTGTTGGCAGGGATGGTCCCTTCTGGAAGCTCTAGGGGATCCATTTTCTTGCCTTTTCTCACTTCTGGAGACTGTGTGCATTCTTTGGCTCCTGATCCCTTCCTCACACCACGCCAACGCCTTCTTCTCTTATCACGTCTCTTACTTAATCCTTTGACCTACTTGCCTCCCTGTCAAAAGGACCCTTGTGATTACATTTAAAGCCCACTCAGATAAACCAGGATAATTTCCCTATCTCAAGATCCTTAGTTTAATTCCATGCACAAGTCCCCATTTGCCATATAAGGAAAACATTCAGAAGCTCGGAGAATTAAGTGTGAATATTAGTGGAGAGGGCATTATTCAGACTATCAAAGTTGTGCAATCCAATTGCCAAATCTCCTTTTTCTTTCACAAAAAGACTCTCTCTGATGGAAAGAATATGCCCACAAGGATACATCTGCCCAAAGGGGACTGCTGTTGCTCATTTGCACAAAGTCTCCATGTAAACCAGCTGGTGGTTAGCCTCCTCTTCACCCTAGTATCCTCAGAAACTCCTTATGAAAACTCCTAATATTCTAGAATCAGTTTAAAACCCAAGGACCCTACTATCAAGGTGGCTTCCACCTGTGATGTCCTCAGTGGACCCCCGGGCACCTGAAGAACAATGGTCCTTTTCTATAAGTTGTTACTCAGAAGCAAAAGGAGCCCCTATAGCCCTCCCTTAGAGGAAGTCTAGTCCTATTTTTTTTTACATTTTTTTAATTGTGAAGAATAACATATACACAAAAAAAGCAATAAATTTCCAAGTACATTTTAACAAGTACTTATACATCAGATTTTAAAGTTTGATATGAGTTACAGTTCCATGATTTTTCATTTTTTCTTCTTGCTGCTATAAGACACTGAGACCAAACGAAATACCAATATATTGATTCAACAGTCATATTCATTAGTTAAATCCTATCTTCTGTATTATACTCCTAGTCCTATCTTAATGCAGAATCCCCAGGACTCATTCCCCTAAATTCTACCTGAAGATTCCTGTGACTCTTGGTTCTTTTCTCAATCCCCCAGCTTCTTGATTCCCCCAAGCTAAACTTTCAGCATCCACCATTCATTTACCCTATTGCTGGCCCAAGACTCTATCACAACTCCCACTATTTAGCAACCCAGCCCTGCTCTACCTGAGACAAGTAGAGGGTCTCCAGGAGCCCCTGAAATGGTTCCAGGAGATGATCCCTTTCATCACATGCAGTCTCCCTGGGGTCTCCAATCTGTGGGTCCAAGCATACCTACCCCAGTCGCATAGCACACTGGACCTCCCCAATGCCAGCAGCACATCCTGTAACCTAGGCTTATTGACCCTCCAGGTACCTGTGTGAGAATGAAGGTGTGGTCTGGGAAGCTCTGAAGATGTTTACTCACTTTGCCAGCCCAGGCTTGCTCTACACAGTATCAACAAAAGTTGCTTCTGATCCACCCCAACTCAAAGACACCAAGTCACCTCAGTCCTCCTAAAGATGGCACTAGGGCACCCTCTGTTATCTCGTGTTTGTATTTCCCCATGCTTCCATGACTGCTTAGTTTGGTGACCCACTTCTTCCAAGAAAACTTCAGATTCTGCAGCCTCCTGGCCCAGAAAATCTCAGTTCCTGATTTCTAGTCCATTTATCTCTTTGGATTGAACTTTGACATTCTCCAATTCTGTAGCAGATTGAATAATGTGCCCCCAGCGGGGGTGGGGGGGATTTGTTCTTAACCTTAACCCCATTTCCGTGGATATAGACCATTGTAAATAGAACCTTTTGAGGATGTCATTTTCAGTGAAGGTGTGGCCAACTGAGTTAGGATGGGCCTTAATCCTATCACTGGAAGCTTTTTCAAGAGAAATCCGTGGAGCAGAGCAAGAAGCCGAAAGTCAACAGAACCCAGAAGAGAAAGGAGATAACATCACTAGGTGACAGGAAAGCCAAAGAACCCAAGGATTACCAGACAGCCGAAATGCTACCAACCCCAGGAGGAAGCAAGTCATCCAGTCTCTGCAACTGTGAGTCAATAAATTCCTGTTGTTAAACCAAGCCATTGTGTCTTCACATCCTGGAAACTAAAATTCAGAGCTCACCTCCTCCACACATAGTCCTTTCAAAGCTAATGTCCTATGACCCGTCAGCAAGATATCTGGGCCACTTAAATACCTTCTAAATCATTCTATAGATATGCAACCCATGAATATCCCATTCTGTAGTAACACCTGCTTCTGATACTTTCTTCCACAGATTTCATTACCCCAGCACCCATCATTACCAACCAGCTCCATACCACCTAAGTCCATTTCACAGTGGCGACCAATAGGCCACCAATAGGCAACAAGCTCAGGGGATGCCCTCTTTCCAAGCTACTGCCATCCCACCTGGCCACCCAGAATAGCACCTCCCCAGATGCCACTGGTGTCAATCTCTGGCTTCCTACCTGTGGATCCAAACATCCATGGACAAGCATGTGGTGGCTCACTTCTTTCTCCCAGAAGAAGGGCAGCCTGTCCCGCCCAAAATGCCAGAGGAGAGTCTAAGTATACCACTCCAGCTTGTCCTCTGCTGCCATAGCTAAGGCTGTGGGACTCTTGGACTGGGAGGTATCTGGGCTTAAAAACAAACGTGAGAGCCAGCTGACGAATGAGCAGCGTGCCAACTTGGAGTCTGTGTTTGCCATACCTCCCTACCAAACTTTGAGTCATCTCAGCCAGGGGAAGGGCAAAGGCTGAAAGTTGGGGTCTTTGATGCGCCAATAATCTGTCCTTCTTCTATTTCCCCCCATAACCCCCAAGCCAGAATTCACATTTTGCCCATTTCATAGGAAAAGTAATTAACGCCTTTCAAATTTTACCCTTTCTTCCTTGAGGGGACAAAATGTTCATTTGTGGAATCAGAATTATGTAAAAGCCTTTTAAAATTACCCTGCAAACGAGCTTCCTTTCCAGCCAAGCAACAGAGACCTTCTGAACCTGCTAAATTGCTCCTTGGCCAGAGTTAAATTGAGAGGAAGCTGAGTTATGTGCCTGGGTCAGGAAGGGCAGGGAGCTAGGGGCTACAGGTCTGTGCGAGAGGGCAGAGAAAATGCCCCGCAGCTGGCTTTGCCCCAACCAGTATCAGCAACAGCCCCCAGGTAGTGCAGGCAGATGCCACAGCTCTGCACAGCCTGCAGCTTGCTGGGAGGGAGGAAGAGCCTTTCCTTAGAGAGCAAGAGGGGGTGGCAGTTCCCTCAGGCCCTCAGAGGTACTTCCAGCCAGAGGTGACAAAAGGCAAGGATACTTCAGAGAATCCTCCCTCCGAGGAGGTCCTGTAAGCCTGGGGTGCAGACTCAGGAAAAACAAAAGCTTAGCCAGCTCTCTGTCCCTACTGTGGCTGCCCTCAAGTCAGCCCAGCCTTGGGGTGGGTCTCCAGGTAGCTGGTGTGGGCAGCCTGGGCCTTGGTTATTTTCTATCTTCTGGGTTCTCTTTTAAACATACATTGGTTTAAACTAAATAGCCAAAAAAATGGAAACAACCAAGGATCTATCAATGGATAAATGGTTAAACAAAGTGTGCTATATCTATACAATGTAATATTACTAGTCATAAAAAGGAACTAGGGGCTGGTGCATGCTGTAGCACAGAGGAACTTTGAAAACATTATGCTAAGTGAAAGTCAGACTGTAGGGGACTGAATCGTGTCCCGGTCCCAACCCCTGTCCTGTGGGTGTGAAACCATTTGTTACTGAAGGTGGGACCAAAATGAAGGAGGGTGGACCTTAATCTAATATAGCTAAAGTCCTTATAAACAAAGGAAACTGGACACAGAAAAAGAAGCCAGAAGCTAGAGCCCAGAAGAGAAAGGAAAAGACACTGCCATGTGCATTGCTGTGGGAAAGAAAAGTCAAGGATCAAGGATGGCCTGGCAGCCAGCCCCAGAATGCCACAGACTTCTTCTAGTCTCAAAACCATGAGCCAATAGATTTCCATTGTTTAAGCCAATTTATGGAACAGTATTTGTTTTAGCAGCTGGGAAATGGAAACACAGATACAAAAGGTCATTTATATGAAATGTTCCGAACACCCAAAATCACAGAGACAGAAAGAAAATTAGCGGCTGCCAGGGGCTGGTGGGTTGGGAGGGTAGAAGGACTAGGGGTGACAGCTAAAGGGGTGCCAAATTTATTTGGGGGGGTAACAAAAATATTCTAAAATTGTTTGTGGAAATGGATGCTCAACTGTGAATATGCTGAAAAACATTGCACACTACAAATGAGTGAATTATACTCATGGTATGGCATGTGGATTAAATCTGAATAAAGCTGAGGTATTTTCATGTTCATTATGAGTAGGAGTGGCAGGGTAGGCTGGTTACCCTGAGATGGGCTTTTCTTCAGAAGGATGAGCACCAAATGCCAGCTCAACCACTTACCAGTTGAGTGATCTTGGGCTAGTCATTTAGCCCCTCTGGGCCTCAGTTGCCTGAAATACTGTCTACCTATCTACCTCAAAAGATAGGGATTAAATGAAATATGTATAAAACCCTTAGCCCAGACTCTGACACAAAGCAGGAACACAGAACAGTAATTATTATGTTAAAGCAAGTCAACTTTGAGTTAGAATAGTTAAGTTCTCACCCCAACCCTAATGCTTTCCTGGGAAAGTTCTGGCCCTCTTTGAGCCTCAGTGTCATTAGTAGTAAATGGAGTGTGTGGCCTGACCCCAGGAGGTCAAAAGGTCAACAAGTAGGAGGTGTGGAAGACTAGCCTGCTGCCTGGAACCCGGTAGGCGCCCACTACAAGTTTATTGAGTAAATGAATGACCATGAGGAGAGGTCCACTGGGGCCCAGGCACACACAGCCCGCCTCTTCAGGGTATCATGACCGAACAAATCCAGGTCTTCTACTTTCTAGTTCGGCATCCCCAGTGCAAGACTTTCCATCCCCCACACCACCCAGGAATAGGCCAGGCCCCCAAGAGAGGCCCCCCAGAAAGATCCCAAGTTTGTGTAGAACGAAGGTGGTCCATGATGGGTTTCTTGGGGAGTGGGGATACTGCGGCCCCCATGCAGTAGGCTGTCACGTGGATGCACTTAGATCCAAGAGGTGCCAGGTCTTCCTCTGCCTTCTCCATGCCCTCCCCAACCTGTCCTTGGGCCATCAGCCATCCACCTGTCAGGGCACCCAGTCCTTCTGCCCCATCTACTCAGTGAGACAAAGCAGGACCCAAAAATCTCCATCATCCTGGAGATACAAAAGAAAAGAAAGGAAAAGCCAATTCTGAAAATAAACTCAATGGCCACTCCACCCCAACATGGGACATGACTCCCAGGGGTATAAGTCTCTCTGGCATTGTGGGTCATGACTCCCAGTGATGAGCCTGGCCCTGGCATCATGGGATTGAGAAAGCCCCTTTGACTAAAAGGGGAAAAAATGTAACCGTTTCAGCAGTTAAGAGATTTCAAATAGAATCAAGAGGTCATTCTGAAGGTTCTTCGTATGCATTATTTAGACATTCCTTTGTAGTTTCTAATGTATTAGAATAGCTAGAAGGAAATACTGAAACTGCAATCCAGTAGCCTTGATTCTTGAAGACGAGTGCATAACTACGTGGCTTTTATAGGGGACCTTGTGATTGTGAAAACCTTGTTACCGACACTCCCTTTATCCAGTGTATGGGCCACTGAGTAAGAAAATAAAGACCAAAAAAGTTAATAAATAACAGTGGGTATGGGATGTTTTGAGTGTTTTTTTTTATTTTTTTTCTAGTAATGAAAAGGTTCTAAAATTGTGGTGATGAATGCACAACTATATGATGATTCTGCGAACCACTGATTGTACACTTTGGGTGATTATATGGTGTGTGAATATATCTCAATAAAATTGCATTTTTTAAAAAAATGGAAGGAAGAGAAGGATTCCAGGAACAGTAGAGAAGGTCACAGAGTCTTCCTGATGTACCTTTTGAACAGCAATTCCAGGTTCAAGACCTAGGTGGGCCTTTTGATGAGCCTTAGCCTCACTGGCTATGGCTTCCTTCGGCATCAATGAGCAGGTCAGACAACTATAAACTATGTTAAAGGGGAGACCCAGCTTCAGGCAAAGGACAGACAAGGCATGCTCCTCCCATTGTAAAAGGAGAACAGCGCCTGTGAAAACAACCGAGCTGCTAATAGGAACACATGTCGAGTTTTTCTGGGGCACCCCAGCAACGGGCCTCTTTTGCTCAAGTGTGGTATCTCTTTGATGCAAAAATGCACCCTCTGTTAAACTTGCTGCTGTGGCATCACTGAAGCTTCAAGGATTGCACAAACCTATGTACCATCAACTGAGTGTGGGGATCATATTGTCATAAAGAATACAAGACAGTACATTTTCTGGAAACAGATGGGAACAAAAAGTATGTTCCTCACATACTGGCTACCCTGGTGGCTTTAAACAAGCGACAGCTGCTCAACTTCACCAGAAGGATCCAGTGGCAATTGTAAAACTAGCTGTTCACAAAAAAACTTCCAAAAAAATTCTTCATGGGCACAGTCCCAGTGCCCCCCCCCTGACCTCCCAGGGAGGGGGAAACAGGGAAAGGGTCAACAAAACATGTGGGAGGCAGCTCAGCGCTCCCTGGGAAGCTGTCCCAGCCCTTAGACCAGTGCTGGGGCTGCCCAGGCCCCCTGACACACGCCTCATTCATTTATAACTAACATGGGTCAAGTTGGAGGGTGCAGATTAATGTGAAAGCCCAAGGGCCTCCCAACTACACCCCAAAACCAGGACAACCTCTCCAGCTGGACCCAAACCCCACACATAGGCAGATACCCCATCAAGAGCAGCCTGCAGGCACAGAGCAGCAGAGGAGACCAGTTACACATGAGCAGCTTGATTCCAAGAGGGAAAAGGCAGGGACCCTGGGGGAAGAGGGAGGGTGCCTGGTTAATTCTTCCCAACTCCGCCTACCAGCTTAGTCCCTCCACCTGCCCTGGATGGAGTGAAGAAAGAACAGAGAGATGCCAGCAGCATGGTGCTGTCTGAGGAAGCATCAGTACTCCCTGAGCGTGTGGCTTCTTCTCCCTTTTCATGTCTCTGAGAGAGGCCACTGCTGACCCATTCCATATAAATCCCACCCCACCCCCACTCATCTCTGTTTCATCTTCAGGATCGGAAATTACTTCTTTGCATCCTGTAGACCATCAGTCACCAGGACTAGACCCTGGGCCTCCCAAGGTTGCTTGTCTGGTTGTGCTCTTGGCCACTGCATTCCCGGTGCCTGGACCAGCCCATGGCACACAGTAGCTGCTCCACAGGATTTTTATGAGAATTTAAGAAATGAGAGCAGGAATCTCTGATTTAATCCCTTCACTTGTGGCCTGGGGACAAGGGTCTTCTGGCCTTCTCACTGGGGAGTAAGGACCCCAGAAGAAAGCCCTCCCAGCGCCGGGACAAGTGGCAGTTCATGACCACATGCCTGGTGAATGTACGTCTTCACCGCCAGCCTTGAGGCACCGAGCCCCTTCTCACCAGATGAGTATACTATTTTAAGAGACAATCTGCGACCAGCTACCATGACGACAGTGTCTCACCTATTTCCTCGGCTGGGAGACTCAGAGCACTAAAAGTGCTGTGAGATGTAATTGGTTTCTACAGCGTGGGGCAAGCCTTCTGGGGTGTATTATGTCTCAGGTGAAAAGGAACAGCACGAGAAACCATTGCCCACCTCTTCTCCCAGAAAGAACCGAGTCTTCCCGGCTCCTGCCAGCCCACAAGGGGAGGGAATGATGGAGAAGCCGGGATCATCCGTGAAATGTTTCCTTCGCTCCGCTCCGAGAAAGGAAGCCGAGTAGGGAGGGAAGCCAAACACCTACCCACGTGGCAAAGAGCCTTTTGGGGCGTCGGGTGGAGTCTGCACGGAGACCTCCAGGGGGCGCTCTGTCCTCACAAGGCGGCCACAGCGGCCAGATCCATTCCACGTGCTCATCGAGATCCATTCCACGTGCTCATCGTTGAGCGTCTGCTCCACGCGTGGCACAGAGATCACAGGGGCAAGGGGATGTCTCGGTCCAGGAGTCCCTTGGAACAAAGGGGTGGGGGGCGGGGTGCTGTGTCTTCTGCTTCAAAGTGAGGACAGGACACAGCAAGTATATCCTCAGCGCCCCCCCCCCGCTGCCCCCCGCCCCCGGCATCCAAAGTCCCCAGTCACCTGTCACGCCAACCCCTTAAACACAGGCTCTCATTTTCAATCTGTGCAGAAGGGGAAAGGGACGCTAAATAATTCTCTTTCATTTCGCTCCATTAATAACTAAGCGGCACAGGCTGAAATATTTATGGGCACGATCACAGAGCGTGTCCTGGGCAAGACACATCGGACAACAGTGATTTGCAAGGCTGCTGCCTCCGTCCTTTGCAGGCGAGGCAACTGAATGGGTGAGGAGGGCAGGATGGCGGGACCTGAGGCAGCCCCGGGGCGTGCGGTCTGGCTTCCTCCAGGTCCCGGAACAGGCTCCCTCTCCTGAGGAGGCCTGGGCAGGTTTTGCGGCGGACGGGACCCCCTGCCCTTCATCTGCCCTCCCACTTTCTCACTTACCAACAGGGGCCCGGGAGACTGGACAGCTGCCCAGCGACAAGCCCCGGCCCTGACTGGGCTCCCACACTTTAGTTTCCAACAAAGCAGGTAGAGGGGCTGCCTTGAGCGTCCTGAGCTGCAAATCCTTTGTGACTAGGGGAGAGTGCGCTCAGCCCTGGCTCTGCAAAGATACCCTCTGCGACTTTGGGGGGGTTATGTGGCTTCTCCAAGCCTGCGCTTCCTCACAGAAAACGACGAGCTTGAATTAGGTTTTCCCTAAAGCTATTTCCAATTCTATGACACTAGGAGATTATCTTAAATTTTACATACATTTTTTTAAGAAAATTGTAGAGATGTAATGAAAAAGTAAAGGCAACAGTCTAATCCCACAAAAAAGTGAATTAAAAAATAAAGAACAATAAAAATACCCTACATTCACCATAGGCCAGGCACTTTTTTGAGCCCATGAAGTAGACCAACTCTTAATTTTCACAATATGACTATGTGGTAGCGTTTACTTGGAGAAAACTAAGGCACCAGAGCTTAGGAACCTGCTACAGTTCAGCCCCTACAGTGGGAGGGCCAGGGTCCCAAGACAGGCATCTTGCTTCACAGCTCAATCTCTTCATTGTACTGTCTAGTTGATGACACTTCATTCATTCATTCTTTCGGCAAGTCCGTATAAGGCACCTGCCCTAGCCAGGCATTGTACTGAACGATGACTTAGAACTCTTATCAAATGTATGGGTGGGCTCACACATTAAGACACTCTGGGAAAGATAGAAAGATGTGTTTCCCCAGAGGTTAGCTGCCCCAGGTATCTCCAGACTGCTTTGTCCAATGGGATTTTAATAAAAACTGTTGCACCTCATCCCACATGCAGTGAGAAGCCGTGGTTCTTCTCAACAGAGCAGAATTCTTCAGTGGAGGAGGTGAGCTTACATTTCTCCTAACCATTTCCTGCTCCTCTGAATTCTTTATCTCTTTCTTGTCATTCCTCGTGATCTCTTCTCTTCACTAAATTGACCTAAACATGGGTCAGTGTACAGTCTAAAGAAGAAAAACCACACGATCGTATCAGTTGATGCAGGAAAGGCATGTCACAAAATTTAACACCCGTGCACGCTTCTTTTGTTTGTTTTTCAGGAAACTAGGAATTCCAGTTCCTCAAGCTGTGAAGTCTATCTACAAAAAACTACTGCTAACATCACACTTAATGGTAAAGACTGAATGCTTTTCCCACAAAATCAGTAACAAGTCATACCACTGTTAGTCAACATCATACTGAAAATCCTATCCAGTGAAAAAAGGCAAGAAAAAGAAACAAAAGGCATACAGATTAGAAAGGAAGAGATAAAACTGTTTCTATTCACAGATGACATGAAACATCCTAAGGAATCCACAGAAGGAACTCCTAGAACTAATAAATGAGTTTAGTAATATTGCAGGGTACAACCTCAATCTACAAACGTCAACCATATATAATGACAATGAACATTGGCATCTAAACTTTAAAAATCAATACCATTTGCAACAGCTCCAAAATTTAAATGCTTAGGTATAAATCTAACAAAATGCATATGGAATCTGCTAGCTAAAAACTAAAATGCTGATGATAGAAATCAAAGAAGAACTAAATAAATGGAGAGATGTACTGTGTTCATGACTCAACATAGATCAATGCAGGGGTTAACTGACATATTTACTATGTATTTAGTGTAATTCCAATAATTCAAAATTGCCACACACATAAATATATATAACTTCATTTATTTATAATTATATACAGGTGTATACATACATCTAAATTTATATGGAAATGTAAAGGAAATAGAACAGCCAAAGCAATTTGAAAAAGAAGAGTAACGCTGGAGGAAGTTCGCTACTCAATGTTAAGACTTACCAAATACTACAATAATCAAGACAGTGTGATATCGGTAAAGTGATGGTAGACATGTAGGACAACAGAACTGAATAGAGAGTCTAGAAATAGGACCATAAAATATATAGCCACTTAATTTTTGACATAAATGCAAAGGAAATTCAATGGAGAAATGATAGCTTTTTTCAATAAATGGTATTTAATGATTAGACATGCATATACAAAAAATAAACCTAAACCTCACCCTTATATAAAATGAACTGAAAATGGATCACAAATCTAAGTGTAAAACTTAAATCCATACAACTTCTAGAAGAAAAATTGTGGCAAGAGATTAGGCAGGAAGTTCTTTGACACAATCTCACAGGCATGATCCATAAAAGAAAAATTGATAAAAGCAACTCCATCAAAATTTAAAACCTTTGCTCTGGAAACAACATTGTTTAGAGAATGAAATGACAAACTATAGATGAGGATAAAATAATTGCAAATCATATAACCATCAAATGACATATACACAACATGTGAAAAACTCTCAACACTAAGAGACCCACAACCCAGTATAAAAATAAAGAAAGGACTTAGACCCATCATTAAAGAGAATATGGAAAAAGCGAAATAAGCACCCATAAAGATGCTCTATATCATTAACCATTAGGGGAATGCAAATTAAAACCATGATAAAATACCACTGCTGAGTTGGTTTGAAAGGATTATGTGCCCTAGAAAAGCCATGTTTCAATCCAGATCCAATCTTGTGGAGGCAGCAGTTCCTTTTAATCCCTATTCAGCACTGTAGGCTGGAAACATGATTAGATTATCTCCATGAAGATATGACATACCCAATTGTGGGTACTGATCTTTGATGAGAGGAAGATGTGACTCTACCCATTCCAGAAGGGTCTTGATTAGTTTACTGGAATCCTTTAAAAGAGGAAACATTTTGGAGAGAGTCCTGAGAGCCACGAAGCAAAGAGCCCAGGCAGCCAGAGACCTTTGGAGACAAAGAAGGAAAACATCCCTGGGGGAGCTTCATGAAACAAAAAGCCTGGAGAGAAAGTTAGCAGACGTTGCCATGTTTGCCGTCTGTTTCCAGTTGGGAGAGAAACCCTGAACTTCATCAGCCTTTCTTGAGTGAAGATAACCTCTTTTTAGTGCCTTAATTTGGATTTTTTTATAGACTTGCTTTAGTTGGGACATTTTCACAGCCTTAGAACTGTAAACTTGCAACTTAAGTAATTCCCCCTTTTAAAAGCCATTCTGTTTCTGGTATATCGCATTCTGGCAGCTAGCAAATGAGAACAACTGCGTACCTGCTAGAACGGCTAAAAAAGAAAATATATAACCAAGTGTTGATGAGGATTCAGAGCAACTGGAACTCACATCCATTATTGGTAACACGACTCATGCAGATGGTGCAGCCACCCTGGAAATTAGTTCGTCAGTTTCTTATAAAGAAATCCTACTTCTGACTTTTTACTCTAGACTAATGAAAACTTAAGATCACGCAAAAACCTGTACATGAATGTGCACAGCAGTTCTATTTATTACCACCCCAAACAGAAGGAAACCAAATGTACAACAGGTAAATAAAAAGTGAATGGATAAACTTACGGTGACACACCCATGCAATGGAATAATACTCAGCAATAAAACTACTGATACACACAACATCTTGGATAAATCTCAAAGGCTGAGTAAAAGGAGGCCATCTCAAAAGATTTTATACTGGGCAGCTGCCGTGGCTCAGCAGGCAGAGCTCCGACCTGCCGTGCTGGAGGTCAAGAGTTCAATCCTGCCATGGCTCAGCAGGCAGAGCTCTGACCTGCCGTGCTGGAGGTCAAGAGTTCGATCCCTGGTGCCTCCTGCCCATATGCAAATTTAAAAAAAAAAAAAAAAGATTTTATACTATATGAGTTTACTTGGGTATTCTTGAAAAGACAAAGCTACAGTAAAGAAGTGACTAGAACAGTAGTTGCCAGGGGTCATGGGGAGGGGTGACTGCACACAAATAGCAGGAGGGAGTTTTTTGGAGTGATGAAATTGTTCTGAACCCTAATAGTGGTTACATGTGTTAAAACTCAAAGAACTTATACCAGGGCCAGTTCAATTTTACAAAGTGTTGATTTAAAGATTAAAAACATAAAAATACAAAGAAACATCCACAATCTGAGGTCTACCTTCTACTTATTCTCCCCCACAGCAGGAGATGTGTCTCCTAAAGAGAACTTGATTAAACTCTGTGAAGGCAAAGGAGCAAGAGTGGTGCACCTGGGTTTCTATGAGCTCTTTCCAAACCAAAGGATATGTTGGATCACTCAACATTTCAGACTGAGAGAGCTGTGCAAAGTGAGGCCTGGAAATTTCATGACAATAGTCTGTGTATAGAATTGCATTCAGGGCATTGTGCATAAAACCCCAGAATTTTACAAAACAAGACAGCTCCTGAATAATAAATAAATAAAAAGCAATTCCGATCTTTAGCTAGCATCTCTTGAGAAAAAATGAAGAGGCTCCAAACCCTAACCTCGGGGTCACTTGTCCCATGCTTTTTTTCTCTCTCCTTGCTAGTTCTTTTGTATTCTACAGAGCTTCAGATCCTCCTATTGCCAACATATCTGTCCTCCCCACATTCAGAGAAACCTCTCTCCCCTCTCTAGGTATTATTCCTTACCTCAGTGGCTTTTTCTTCCTTTCTCGTTCTTTTCCCTCATCACTTACTTATTGACAGTACAGCCTGGTACCTCTCACCAGGTCCTTGCATCCACCTCTCATCTCCCCAATTGGCCCCTTTCTTGCTCACTCTACATTCTGCATTTTTTTTTATAAATAGCAGGAAATGATTTAATTAACCCCAGATCACCTAGGGAGCTCAGAAGTTAAATGGATCAAAGACTCTATTCTCTTTATAGGGCAGGGTGGGGGAACAGCACAAAGATGGGGAATATTTATTAATAATTGTTTACCCCATCATATAACTATTACTCACAGTTCTTAAGGCCAAGATTGAGAGTTGGATTCCTGCACAAGGAATAATTACCTCTCCACTCTCAAGTTAAACCTCTTTTCCCCACCACCCAACTCATAAACATATCCCATTCATTACAAGGGGCCCTGTTTTGGTTTGTTAATTGCTGCCAGAATGCAATATAACAGAAATGGAACAGCTTTTAGAAAAGGAAATTTATGGAGTTACAAGTTTAAAGTTTTAAGGCCATTGAAATGTCCAAACTAAGGCATCCAGAGAAAGATATCTTGACTCAAAAAAGACCGATGGGTCCAGAACACCTCTGTCAGCTGGGAAGGCACATGGCTCACGTCTGCTGGGGTCTTTGGCTTCTGGTTTCCAACAGCTTCCCCAAGGGTGTTTTGTTTCTGCATCCTCAAATGTCTGGGTCTCTCATTGGCTCTGCTGGCTCTCTGAGCATCTCCAAATGTTTTCATCTATGTCACATCTGGGCTCTTGGCATCTCCTGGGGCTTCTGCATTTCCAGAAGTCTGGTTCTGTGTCTGTATCTGAGGTTTCTCAGAGTCCCCTTTTAAAGGATTCTAGTAAACTAACCAAGACCCACCTCGAATGGGTGGGATTACATCTCCATCTAATCAAAAGGTCACACCCATAACTGGGTGTGTCACATCTCCATGGAAACAATCCCAAGTTTCCCACCCTAAACAGTAGAGACATCTAGCCCCACAAGATTAGATCAAGATTAAAACATGGCTTTTCTAGAGCACATAATAGTTTCAAACTGGCATAGGCCCTTCAGATCGCTTCATTTAGTCAGCCTTGCCCTGACATGCACTCATATCTGATGAATCTGAGCATGTGAAAGTGACTTTCAATTCCAGTGAATACTTTTCCCAGAAGTTCTATTGTATATTTTGATATACATATATGATTTCATGTATGTATATCAAAGTGTTTCCCAGTCCTCATTTTATCTCCATTCGTTTCCATGATTCAAAATGTATCTAATAAATAGGATTTCCCAGACTGTTCTTTCATTTCTAGCTCTTGGAAAGTTAATGCATTCAAGTCTGTGACTCCCTCTTGTGAGTTTTCATTTTTGTTCTTTCATCTTTGATAAGGAAGGTGGGTTATCTTTTCTATACATTTCCACACACTTTGAACTGTGGGTGGGTCTGTAAAAAGCACTTTTATACCTCCCACCTGGTCCCCAAGGCTTTCATTAATCAGGAAGAGTTTTAAACTAATTTCTCTGATAGAACCCCCACCAATGGTGGTGGTGTAAACTGAGTCACATTCCTATATACCATACAGGGCAGCTGGGGGTACAGTTCCTGCCTGATACTGATCCTGGAAGACAGGAAAGTTGAGAAAGCTCATCAGACCTTGAATCACACAGGAAAAAGGTACCTCTCCTACTTAGAAACATTTAGTCATTTATACTGGCAGCTTTGGAAAGATCCCTACCCACTTGCTTTTGATTAAGTTTTTGAGGGAGGCAATAGTTATCCACCTACTTCCTGGCAATAAAGTTGAGAATTTGATGTGGTCACTTGGGGACACGGTTTGTGGCCCCCACCCTCCTTGGCAACCACAATTGGTCATGGCAACAGGGGACAAGTCCTGACATCTCCAAGATAGGCAGTCAGTCAGGTCCAGCACCTGGATTCCCAGCTGCCCTGGGAGCTAAAGGTGCCCAGGTAAGCACCTGTATCCAATGAGATGGAAGTGGAAATAAACCAGGAGAAAGATTGCTCCTCTGTAGAAAGGAGGATGCACCTGAAAATAGTTCTTTCTTCTAGCATCTTCCTCTCTACCTGGAAGTTACCACACTTTTCTTCCTGTCTTTATCAAGAATGCCCAGAACCACAACCTCTTTATAGCAACCATGAAAATCTGTGAGAATCACAGAGCTTCAGACTCAGCACCCTGACATTTTTGAGATGCTGATACAGCAACTTCCAAACTTTTGTTGCATGAGGTCATATTAAATGCCTTTGCCATTTAACCACCATTAACCCAATCTTCTGGTACTTGTGGGAGAGGGTGTCAGAAACAAAGGTAGGGAATCCAGGGTGCCTAGAAGAACAAGTGTCTGTTCTGTTGGGTGCTCCATGGATGGGGGTGGGGGGGAGTGTTCAAACCTCGCCTTTCTGTACATTTTGGGATCCTGGGGCTTTTGCAGTCTGCCCTGTGCAGACTGCAGGTTGCCATCTTTGCAACCCCTGTGAGCAGCAGAATACAACCCTGGCTAACCTGAGCAGAAATAGAGTTATTTGGGGGAGGGTAGTGCACATCAATGAAAGAAGTACAGAAAAATTCTTGGCCAACACGGGAAGTAGAACCTCAACAGCAGGAATCCACAGAATTTCTCTCTTAGATGCTGCCATAAAATGACTCCTAACACATCTTCCCATCAATATGTGCTTCTCGCACAGGCTTCAAATCCCCGGGAGAGAGAATTGGACTCTTAAAGCTTGGTCAGGTGCTCACCCCTTGGAAAATTCCATGGGGCCACTGGAAGAGAGGGTGCCCTGGTCAAGCCCCAGTTGACACCCACCGTTAGAGCCAGGGATGGACCACAGTGCATCGGGGAATGCGGCCTGCCTCCAAGAGAGCAAGGAGGAGGAGACGCTGGGCAAAGAAAAGCAACAGCCCCAGCAACACTGTAGCTCTCCTTGAAATGGTCCTGGCCATGACTCTGAGTCTACTTTGCTGGGGTTTGAAATCCTCCTTATCCCTTGTCAGCACCTGACACAAAGGGCTGGACCTTGTCCCCACATCCCATCCTACTCCAAGAAGAGACAACACATCATTGTCATCAGCTGGGCCTACAGAAGGAAATCCACTGAAGGGTTTTAGATAGGGAACCACATGTTCCGATCTGACTTTCAAATCACCCTGGCTTCTGTGCAGAGAAGGAGAAGAAGGTTAAGAGTAGGAAAAAGGAAATCCGCTAGAAGGCAGGCACAGGCTCAGGAGAGGGAGAAGAGGGGTGAGTTCGGAGAAGAGAGGGTGATGAATGGTCAGGGGTGAGGGTGAGAAAGAAGCAGAGTTATGGCTTGAGCACCTTGGTGGATAATTGAGCTACCCATGGAGATACAGAAAACAGGGGATGTGATAGAGAAGGCCAATGCTAAGAATTCCTCTTCAAACTTACTAGGTTTGAGATGCCCCAGTGGAAAGGTCAAGTAGGATTCCCAGAGCTTTCAGGTTGAGCCTGGAAACATCTATAAGGGAGTGATTGGCCTCCAAATGGCATTTAACCTAGGGAATGGATGTAATCGCTGAAGAGGGAGGAAAGTACGAGAGGACAGGAGATTGCCCCGATCTGAGCCCTGAAGGCTCCAACCTTGGGAAGCCGGTTGGTTCGTACAGGAGAAGCCATCAGCTGGGACGGGGAAGAGCAGCCAGGCAGGTGGAAAGGAAAACCTGGGCTCCTGGAAGCCAGGCAAGGAAGGAACCTTCAATTATGCCAGTTGTGCAGTGATTTCGGGAGTGTCTGATTTCTGGCCTCAGTGGGGTGGGCAGTCACTGAGGAGAGGACCATCCTTGCCTGCTCCTGCCTACCCCATCCACTTGGCTTTACGGGTTCTTTACCAGTCTTTTAGCAACCTAGAAAGGGAAGAGGAATTTTAGGCGAGACTGTTGAGCTGTTTTGCAATTTCCCTGCTTGGGGGCCCTTCCTTCATGGAAACTCAAGATACAGATTCAAGGGCATAGCTGGGCCTCCTGCCTCCTTGGAGGCACCTGAGACCACCCAGACACCAGCTGTGAGGCATTAAGGAAGATTGATCCAGAAGGTCTTTGGCTCGAGGAATGCCTGTGGGCATTTAACATGAAATTAGGGCCAGGTAATAGCATTTTGTCTGGCTTTCCTTCAGAACTGCTCTAGTTCATTTAAATGTTTAAGATAAAAAGTGCTTTCACAAAAGAGAAACCAAAAAGAAGTTTATCGGTATTTAGCATGTGAACTCCAACTCCAGAGGTCGAGCTGGAGACAGGGCCTCCAGAAGTTAATTCATGAAAACCAGCCATCCCGGGAGTGCCGCCTGCCACAACCTAATCTCCAACCTAATCTCCAGAAGGAAAGCCTCCAAGCAGTGGTGGCCACCTCCCTCCCCAGTCTTTTTAGATCCTGCTATAGAAACTTTCAGCCGAGAATGGGCTGTGTTTAGTTCACCAGAGCGACTACCACAAATACTACAAACTAGCTTGGGCTTAACAACAGGAATTTATCTGCTCACGGTTTGGAGGCTATCAGCAAGGCTGGCTTTCTCTCCTGGAGGCTGCACATTCTACAGCCAGCAGCAGGAATCCTCTGAGGTCCTTGGTTTGCAGCTCTGCCTCCCGTCTCATGTCCATAGCCTCTCCTTTCTTCTGCTCTTCCAGATTCCACTGGCTTCTGGTTTCTTGATGGCTTCCGGTTCGGTCATATGGATGAAGACCCAACCTCATTCAGCCAAACCAATCTTAACTAAACTAACATCGTCAGGAAGCCCTGTTTACAGTGGGTTCACACTCCCAGGAATGTGGGTAGAGACTAAGAACGTGATTAAACCTACCACAGCTGGCACCACCGAAGCTCCTTCTACCCTGTTCAGCCGACCCGCCCTCTCAAACACAAGAGCTCAGAGAGCATTTCAGGGCTGGAGAGCAAGAGGCCCCAGGTCCCACCGTCTTATTGTCCAGAGGCTCAGAGAAGGTGACTGCCTTTCCCAAGGGCATCGAGAAAGATGAAAGCTCATCACAGAGTAGAGGTCAGGGTCCAGAAGCCTGGACGCTCACTGAGTCACCAAGGTCAATTCTCAGACTGATGGTAAGGCCGGGTGTGAGAAAGCTCTTCCCCCTTAGTGGAATTGCCGGCAGGCAGCCTGCACCCTTCAGGAACCCTAGTCCCTCTCGATACTGCGGATGTGCCTGACAAATGCCCCCAACTCCCCGAGCTCAAACACAGACAGAAGAGTCCAAGGACTTGCAGGAATAATCACAGGCTGTCACCTGAAGAGAGGTGGAGTGGGTCTGGTTGACCTTGCTAGGTGCAGAGCCCATTTTCTCACTTGGCAACATCACAAATAAAACAGATGCCCTGTAGAGTATCTTTGAGGGTGGAGGTATGGCAAACGACAGTGTTTATTTTAAAGGAAACACTGCACATCAATTTCCTATGGGAAAAAATAACTTCCATGACAAATGAACATCTTTGTCAGCAAGGGGATCCTTTTCCATCTCTCACTTATCTGTGCTGCTTCATATGCATTGCACATTCATGCATTCATTCATCAAACGCCTTCAGGCCCTGACCATGTGTCAGGTACAAGAGACACAAAGGTGACGGTATCTACTGCCATATGCTATCCGTCACACAGACCAACCCTCGTGCAACGTGGGAGGGCACCATGCAGGGTGGGAAATGGAGATTGGATGCAGGCTATGAAAACAGCATTAATAAGAAATGAACTTAAAACATAAGGACCAAGAAAGGATGAAATTCAAGAGAGAAGCAAATGTAGCTTTCCTAATATCATTTAAAACAGATTTTTAGGCAAAACACAATAATAAACATAAAGAAGGCATTGTGTAATGACAAAAGGCTAGATTCACCCAGACCTAACAGTCTCAAAATACTTAAAGAAAAGATGAAAACACTCTAGAAAGACAAATTAATGAACGCACCATTATAGAGAGAAATTTAATTCTCTTGGTAATTCATTAAACATCAGTGTGTTGGTTTGAATCTGTTGCGGACCCCAGAAAAGCCATATCCTTTAATCCCCATACATTATTGCTGGCTGGAAGCTTTTTTATTGTTCCCATGGAGATGGGATTCACCCAATTGTGGATATTAACCTTTGATTAGAGGGAAATGTGACTCCTCCCATTCCAGTGGGTCTTGATTAGTTTACTGGAGTCCTTTAAAAGAAGAAACATTTTGGAGAAAGTCCCTTTTAGAGCCACAAGAACCACGAGAGCCCACACAGCCAGAGACCTTTGGAGATGAAGAAGGTAAATGTTCCCCAGCACGAAACGAAAAGCCTAGAGGGAAAGCTAGCAGTCGTCACCATGCTCGCCATGTGCCTATCCCAGTTGAGAGAGAAACCCTGAACTTCATCAGCCTTTCTTGAGTGAAGTAACCTTTTATTGGTGCCTTAATTTGGACATTTTTATAGACTTACTTTAACTGGGACATTTTCTCGGCCTTAAAAGTGTAAACTAGCAACTTATTAAATTCCCCTCTTTAAAAGTCATTCCATTTCTGGTATATTGCATTCCAGCAGCTAATAAACTAGGACAGATTTTGGTACCAAGGATGGGGTGCTACTGCAGTTTACAAATACCAAACATGTTGAAGCAGCATTTTTTTTTTTAGTGGAAACTTTTTTTTTATTAATTTTTAAATTTTTAAAAAAATATTACAAGAAAGAAACACAAACATTCTTAACATATGATCATTCTGTTCTACATATATAATCAGTAATTCACAATATCATCACATAGTTGCATATTCATCATCATGACCATTTCTTAGAACATTTGCATCAATTCAGAAAAAGAAATAAAAAGACAACAGAAAAATAAAACAAAAAAGAAAAAAAAATTATACATACCATACCCCTTACCCCCTCCCTTTCACTGATCACTGGCATTTCAAACTAAATTTGTCTTAACATTTGTTCCCCCTATTATTTATTTTTATTCCATATGTTCTACTCGTCTGTTGACAAGGTAGACAAAAGGAGCATCAGACACAAGGTTTTCACAATCACACAGTCACATTGTGAAAGCTGTATCATTATACAATCATCTTCAAGAAACATGGCTACTGGAACACAGCTCTACATTTTCAGGCAGTTCCCTCCAGCCTCTCCTTTACATCTTGGATAACAAGGTGATATCCACCTAATATGTAAGAATAACCTCCAGGACAACCTCTCGACTCTGTTTGGAATCTCTCAGCCATTGACACTTTGTCTCATTTCACTCTTCCCCCTTTTGGTAGAGAAGGTTTTCTCAATTCCTTGATGCTGAGTCTCAGCTCATTCTAGAGTTTTTCTCAATCCCTTGATGCTGAATCTCAGCTCATTCTGGGATTTCTGTCCCAGGAAGATCCACACCCCTGGTAGTCATGTCCCACGTAGACAGGGGGAGGGTGGTGAGTCTGCTTGTTGTGTTGGCTGCAAAGAGAGGCCACATCTGAGCAACAAAAGAGGTTCTCCTGGGGGTGACTCCTAGGCTTAATTTTAAGTAGGCTTAACCTATCCTTTGTGGGGTTAAGTTTCATATGAACAAACCCCAAGACTGGGGGCTCAGCCTATAGCTTTGGTTGTCCACACTTCTTGTGAGAATATCAAGAATTCAACTTGGGGAGGTTGAAATTTCCCCCGTTCTCACCATTCCCTGGAAGGGACTGAATCAGCTTTTTAAATGGATAAGGGGAAGAGTTGTGAGGAGAACTCCTAAAATTCTAGGCCTAAATGCTTTGAAGAAACTGTTGGTAGAAACATGGACTCTAGGGACGCCTCTGGTGAGGCACTAGACAGAAACGAGGTGTGTATTATTGCAAACTGGAAGGAAGGTGATCCTTGTTTAAAATGGCAGATAATCTGGCAAAATTGACTAGTGGCTTTGGCTGGAAGGCAGATTTTAAAAGTCATGAACTTGTATATTTAGCAGAATTGATTTCCACATTAAATGTTGAAAGTGCAGCTTGGTTTCTCCTCACAGCTTATAGTGAAATGTAACAGGAAAGAGAAAAGCTGAGAACTGACCTCTTGGGTACAAACAAACCAGACATTGATGTTCTGGAAAATTCTGGGCTTTCAGGAAGGGAGACCCCAAAGGATAGTGCCCTATGTGAGGATTTGGCCAAATGTGGAACCAGTCAGCCATTTCAGAAAAAGCCAGGATTGGACATGGAGTTATCCAGGAAGGATTTGTGGAAACTTATCTGATGAGCATGATCCTTGCTTACTACATAGAAAGCCAACAATAATGCTGTGGGACCTGTATAAATGGAGCCACTGGGGGACTCAGAAAAGGCACAATGTGAAGGTAAAATAACTTCAGAGGCAGAACTATGGAAGTTAAAGTCTAAAGTCAAGATACTTTAGGCCCAGTAAGCAGACCCACCCAAGTATCTGGAGAGGATGAGTTTGCCCCAAAGGCAGAGGATAGGCTTTCCACCGCATTGCGTGGAATAGTTGTGCCACCTCAGCCCTTGGAGAGGGTGGTGCACACTCCTTGGGGATTGGGGAGAGCCTGGCTGCCACCACGTGGAGGGGTTGAGCGTGTGCCCTGGAGATGGCAGAGAGCCTGGGTGCAGCCCTGATGCTTAGAGAGGGTGGAGCCAAGAAAAAAGTGGTCTCCCCAATGTCCCCCAAAGTTGCATTTGGAGAGAGGTGTGCTGCTGCATAGGCCCTTGGAAAGGGTGGAACTGCTGCCTTTTAAAGCCTGGAAGATAAATGATTCTCAGACTTTGAAATATAATGGACTTTGCCCTGCAGGTTTTTGGTACTGTGTCAGTCCAGTGACCCCTGTGTTCCTTCCAATTTCTCCCTATGGAAATGGAAACATATATCCTATGACTGTCCCTCCTTTGTATGTTGGCAGCAAATAACTTTTTCTGAGTTTTACAAGTCCAGATCCAGAGGAGAATTTTGTCTTAGGACAGACCATACCTGTAACTAACTTTGAGATTTTGTACTGTTTCTCACTTGTATTGCGTTTGTATTGTTACTGAAATGCTTTAAGGCTTTCTGCTGTTATTAATGGATGTATTTTGCATTTAGAAAGAACATGTCTTTTTGGGGTCCAAAGGGTGGAATGTGCCAGTTTGAATCTGTAGTGGACCCCAGAAAAGCCATGTTCTTAAATCTTCATTCAATATTGTTGGCTGGGAGCTTTTTTATTGTTCCTATGGAGATGGGACTCACCCAATTGTGGGTATTAAGCTTGGGTTAGAAGGAGATGTGATTCCACCCATTCCAGGTGGGTCTTGATTAGTTTACTGGAATTCTTTAAAAGAGGAAACATTTTAGAGAGAGTCCCTTTTAGAGCCACAAGAACCATGAGAGCCCACGCAGCCAAAGACCTTTGCAGATGAAGAAGAAATATGCCCTTGGGGGAGCTTCACGAAATAAGAAACCTGGAGAGAAAGCTAACAGACATCACCGTGTTTGCCATGTGCCTGTCCAGTTAAGAGAGAAACCCTGAACTTCATCAGACTTTCTTGAGTGAAGTAACCTTTTATTGTTGCCTTAATTTGGACATTTTTATAGACTTACTTTAACTGGGACATTTTCTCGACCTTAAAAGTGTAAACTAGCAACTTATTAAATTCCCCTCCTTAAAAGCCATCCTGTTTCTGGTATATTGAATTCCAGCAGCTAGCAAACTACAACAATCAGTAATAAGTAGAAAATCTGAACAATTTAACATAGTAACAAAATTAACATATTATTCCACACAAACCAGACTGCAAAAAAAGTTTTAAGTAGAGCAGTACCAAGTGTTGGTGAGAAAGTGCAGCAATGGCAAATAATTTGCTACTTGTGAGAGTGAAAATTGCTATAATCCCACTAGAAAAGAATTTGGTCTTAGTTAGAAAGCTGAACACACACATACCCTGAATGACATAGCAGTCTACCCCTAAAATACATGCCTTAGGGATACTTTCATACATATGCATCAGAAGACATCTATTAAGAAGCTTATAGCAGCATTTTTCACAGTAGCCAAATGTTGGGAAAAGCCCATAAAATGTCCATCAGCAGAATAGCCAAACCATGGCATATTTACATTAGAAAAATGCATGAACTACCTCTTTCCTTCTCAGCTACATGAGACAATCTCAAAAACATAATGTCAAGTGAAAGAAGCAAATAACAGAAGTAAAGCTCAACAATTGCCAAAGCTAAACAATATCTCATTGAGAGAAAGGTAGCTAGGTAGTTAAACTATTAGGTAAGTAAACCGAAGGAATGATGAATAAAATTTACAATCACAGTTTCCTTTAGGAAACAGAGTTGGGGATAGGCAATGTCATTGGAGAAGGCAGTTTGGTGCTCCTCATGTGCTGGGAATGTTCTATTTTTCAATCTGGGTGGGGGCAATACATACTTTAGGGATACTTTTGGATATATGCATCAGGAGATGTGTATAAGAAAACTCACAGCCACATTGTTCATAATGCATGAGAGTTCATTTTATTGATATTCTTTAAACTGGATACATACATTTCATCTGTGCTTTTTTAAAAGATGGTACCTTTTTTTAAAAAAAAAAAAAAGGAAGGAAATACACCAAACTGTTAACAAAAGTGGTCTCAGAGTGGACTTGTGGACAGTTTTTACGTCTTTATACTGTTTTGCATTTTTTTTTAATTTTCTTTAAAATGAGTGTGTATTGCCTTTGTCATCAGAAAAGAAAGAAAAAGCCAATGACAAATGATTAAAGAAATCATAAAGGGAAAGATTTGTACTTGACCACATAAAAATAGAAAAATATTGTATGTCTAAAAATGAATAAAAACAAAAGGTAAATATCAAAACAGAACAAATAATGATTGCAAATACAACAATGAAAACAATTTGCACTATATGGAACTCTTGCCAATAAGTGAGAAAAATGTAAATGGGCAAAAGATATGAACAAATAATTCATATCAAAGGAAATATAATTGTTTTAAAAACCTGAGAAAAGATGCAACTTTAATTAGTAAACCCTCCAAAAATGTACATCATCCACAAAAGAGGTAAGAATGTATAATGGAGCTAACACAGGCTTTCATGTCTAGATACACCTGAGTTTGAATTTGAGCTCTGCCAATCTCCCAACTGTATCCTATGACAGGGCTCTTAAACTTCTAAGTCTCCACTTGCTATATAATGGGAATAATGAGTACCTTGCAGGGTTGATCTAAGAATTAGAAATAGCACATGCAAAGAATTGAGCACAATGCTGGGCACATGTGATGTCTAATAAGTGGATTTTCATTTTTAAGCAGTGAGGGGAAGGTGAGAACCAGTCTGTATGGACATTCTAGTGGAAAAGACAGACATTAAACTATCATTCCAGAAGTATGAAGATTATCATAATAGGTGGAAAACAGGATGCCACGATATAAGATAACAAGGGTACCCACTCTGTTTAGGCAATCATAGGCCTTCCTGAGAAAGAGATATTTATGCTGCAACCTGAGGGTGAGTATGACTAGCAGAATAGAGAGAAATAGATTTTATTTTCCAAAGACGGCCACATCATCTCCCATCCACATTCTCTTCTTACCATGTGGCTTTGACATTCTTCTCTTTGAGAGAAGGGTCTGAATATGGCTGGCTTGTAACCATGGTTAAAGTGGTGCTATGTGACTTCTCAGACTAGACCACAAAATCCAATGGAGCTTTTGCCTGGTTCTCCTGGGATGTGGCTCTTGAAACTCAGCCACCATGTTGTGAGGAAGCCTGAGCAGCCCACAGTAAAGTGGAGAGATGCTGAGATTCTGGGTCCTTAGCATGGCTGAGGTCCCAGCCAACAGTGAGCCATGTGAATGAACCATCTTGAAAGTGAGCCTCTAGTCCCCAGTTGACCTGCCCCAGTGGATGCCCATGGAGCAGAGTTGAAACTTCCCCACTGAGTTCTTCCCAAATTGCAGATTCTTGAGCAAAATAAATTATTGCTGTTGTGCTACGTTGCTAAGTTTCAGATGCTTGGAATGCAGTAATGGGTAGCTAGAACAGGCCTCAGAGCAAGCATAAGCAATCGTCCAGAGAGGGCCACAGTAGCTAGCTCCTGTTCAGCCTGGATGGAAACACAGCTCCTGGAAGGAGAATGGTAAGAGGATGAGCTGCCAAGATTGGCTATCATTTGCCCAGTACTGGAGTTGGGACTGTCGCCTCCAGAAAATAGGGAACAACTGAAGAGTTTTAAGTATGAAAGTGATATAGTCAGAGTTATGTTTTTCAAAGACCACTCAGGTTGCAGCTGGTGAAAGAGACAAGTGGATGAGTGTAAATAGCCAGAAGTAAACAATTGGTAGTCCTCTAGGGAAGAGATAGTATTTTGAGACTTCCAGCTAGGGAGAAGATCTTGAGTTGGTTTCATCCAGGTAAATGGCTTTCTACCACACTTGTCTCTAAATGTGCAAGGCTTGCCCTGCACTTCCAGCTCATGGTTGGCCAACCAGTTCAAAGGAGTTATTCCAACCACCCAAAAATGACATGCTACTTGTCCCCCAAATTTGCAGAGTGGCCAGCATGGCTCCTGGGCTCTCGGGAAGGACAGTTTCCCTCAAATGGAGACGGGTTCCCATGCTCCTGCCAAGGCAGGATTGTCTCTGGATGCTGGCTGTGACCTGTCACTTCATCCTGAACCCACCCACCCCTCCTCTACTCATGACCTCTCCCTCTTCCTCATTCCTTCTCTTCCTTCTGTTCTGAAGGAAGACTGGTGCATATATTCTTCTAAATCTGAGTGTCTCACACCAACCCCTAAGCTAAGATCTTCATTCCTTTGTGGTCTTATTCCATCATGAATCAGAAAGGCAGTGGAGGCCTAGTTAGTACGGGACACAGGATAATAAGAAGTGACAGCAAGACGATGGTGTCTTGGCCTGGAGAAGAAGGAATAGGAGATAAAGACATAAAGGAGGCAGAGAGGCAAGGTGTGGCGATGGGGGAGAGAGATGCCACCGACAGTGAGGCCAATACTCATCAGAAGGCAGAAGAACGCCTTTTTCCTACATTTGTTTCCCCCCTGAAGGTTCTCTCTAGGGACTCTCAGTCTGTCACTAGAAATCAAGTCTTACTCTGAACTATCTGCTTGCTGTCAAATTCCTGTTACCCAATTCATTGCCATGAGCTGCCATGAAGAAGCCTGTCAGTACATGTTAGAAAATCTGGGTTGACATGAAGAAAACATTCACAAACATCGCCCGTGGAGGGCTATGTGACAGTATCCCAGGCAAACCCCTGCCTCGTGCCCACTCTAGAGGATGCATCCCTGTCACGTTCCCTTCCTCCACCTCTCCTCTTCTTATGGCACAGCCGCCCCTCCCCCTCCCCCCCTCCACCCTCCACCTCCACCCTCCGCCCTCCACCTCCCCCTGCCCCTCCCCTCTTCCTCCCTATTTCCTCCTTGTCCTCCACGTACTCCTGAATGTAAAAGGAGGTCTATGCAAATGGAGAAACTAAGGCAAAAATTGAACTGATCTGAGGTTGCCTTAACAGAAACATAGATTCCCGAATGAGGGAGGTGAGTCCCGCAATTTTGATTCCTCTCATAGGGTAGTGTATGAAATTCTGTTCTCTGTGACAATCTTCACTTGAGGTAATGGAGGCCTCCTATCTAGCTGCCTTCATGAAAAGGGTCACAGGATTACTGGAAATGCCAGGTAAAAAGAACTCCTATAGCAAAATTATATCCCATAAGATGGCTGACGCTTGGCCTAAGAGGGGATCAGCGGCAAAGTGTGCCTCATTTTAAGAGGGATGTAGCAAGAGAAGCACATTCAGGGTCAGGAAGATCCCAACACTCTGCTCCCCAGTCATGGTGAAAACCTAAGGATGTTTAACCTAGAGGAGCAAGGGAAGGATGTGTCTTTCAAAGTGAAGAAGAAGATCTCTGTGACCCAAAGAGAGAACCAGCACCAAAGAGGGGAAATGAGTTACCAGGAGACAGATTTCAGCTCAATATCTGGAAGAACTTTTTAATAGCAAGAACTCATCCTAAGATGGGGGGTGGGGGGATGCCTCTGAAGGTGGTGAGCCTCCTATCACTAAAGGTGTGCAAGCTACCTATTGTGGAAGAGCCATGAGCATGGGTCAGGAAGTTGAAATTTTTTTATTTTGATTTTTTAGTCTTTCTTTCCCCAGAGCTGAGAAGCATAAATGGCGCAGGATGCTATCTTGTTTTAAATAGTTCAGCCTTGACTGTAAAGCATGCTGGGAACTCCTTTGGGTAAATTCGGGTCTAAGTCAGGGGCTGGGGAAAAGAGACAATGGAGTTGGACTGGTCCTAGGAGAGCACTGATCAATGAATCCTAATAATATAAGTCCAAGGTGCATGAGGCAAACTCAAGTGTAGTTCATTTCTTTATTCCTCCACTCATCCATCCATCCATCCATCCACTCATTCAGTGAACATTTGCCAAGCATCTATGTGTGTCAGTCTCTGATCTCTGGGAATTCAGTCTGTTTGGGAGGACAAAAAAGGAAATGAGGGCTAAACACTGTGACAGAAATGTACTGGTCAGAACTTTCTCTGATTCAGGGATGCTGATGGCTCCCTCAGGTTCTCTCACTCCATCTCCATTCTGCTTCTCTGTGGGTATCTGCCTCACTGCTCTGCGCTGCAGGTGAGTTTTTTTCCCACAGAGAACATAGTCTCACCCTCCCTCCTCACGTCAGAATAAAACTACCAGGGAAGGCTCCGATTGGCCAGCATAGGCAGAGGTCCTTATCTGTGATTGGTCCTAACAGAATCACAAGACTGGATAGGGAGGGGGCAGCACACGTTCCTAGGAGAAGGGGCGAGGCTAGACCAGAATAAGGCAAAGATGGTCTGGGCAACCCAAAACAACAGATATCCTCCCCAGTCCTTGAAAACCTGGAAGATTTCAGGAGGAGGTGATAGTTACACTGAGTCTTGAAGTGTCAGGCACGTTTGTCTGTGTGGAGTAGCGTTGGGTTGGGGAGAGTATGCAGACCAGGCAAAAAGCAAGTTGCTGAGAGTGAATGTGGGAAATATCAAGTCTGTCGGGGTGGGCAGGCTGTAATATCAGGAATTCTGTATAGTAGTGGTTCTCAAACCAGGATGTCTAGGACCCATGAGGGAGGACCAGAATGAGGCCAGCCTTGGAGAAAGGCTGACGGGAGCCAAGCAGGTCAGCCCTCCAGCCCATGGTTAAATTGGCTTGCCTGAGGGGAGGGCGGAAACCAGCTGTCCCAGCCCAGTGGGGTTGGGTGAGGTGACTGCAGTATGGTGTGCCTACCTGTGTCCAGTGACAGCTTCCCTCCAGGATATAGGGCATGGAAGCTGTCGACTGTCTCAGACCCTTTCCTCTGTGAGCAGACAGGAGGTCTAGCCCCTCTGCCAGGCTGGACTTCCCCTGATCCAGGTCTAGGCAGAGAGGCTGCAGAGTCTGGTGGTCAGTCTTAGCAGGCTAGGGCAGATCACAGCAGACGGAGCAATCTGTGGCAGTGCAGGACTTCATATGCATGAGTCAATGAATCACTTAGGAATGCATTGGGCTGCAAATAACAGAATCTCTGATTAACAGAGACTTAAACCATAGGTACACTTGTTTACTTTACAAAAAGCACATAGGGAAGCACTTTCACCCAGTCTACTAGTTTCACAATGCCAGGGTACTCAATCAGCATCTGTCATTCTCTTGCTCTTCTCCTTCTGGTGGCAACATAGCTGCCACAGCTCCAGGCATCACATCCTCACATGACCATATCCAAATGCAAGAAGCAGGAAGAAGCCAGAGAGGTAGGAAAAAGAGCTTTGCTCACATGACTCTCTTCTCCTTTCATCAGAGAAAAGTTCTCCTGCCCAGAAGCCTCCCAACAGATTTCATCTTATATTGCACTGAACAGAACTGGGGCATGTGGTCAACTTAACTGCAAAAGAGACTTAGTAGCTGAGAGTAGGCAAAACAGAGAAGTTGGGGATGGCTTTGATAGCCGCCAGCAGTGTCTGCTACCATTAAAAGCAGTGGCTTTCTGCCCCAGTGTTCTGGGTTGAGGGTACAGTGTAGCTTCAGCTGGAGCTAAGCCCTACCTGGAACAGGGCTGAGAAGACCTGGAAATTCCACGTGAATGACAGGGCCTTCTCTCAGACAGCAGTGGAACAAGCTTGTGGTTGCCAATGAAATATGAAGTCAAGCCTCAGACAGAACCAGGGTGGATGTGCTGGGCTGGCTTACAGCTCGATTCAATGGCCCTGATGTCCTCCACTTCACACGTCTTCCTGGTGAGTTCTGCTCCCACACTACGTGAATAACTACCCTGGTTTGTCCAGGACTCTCCTGGGTTCAGGAAACCCCCTCAATTCTGGGTATCACATGAGTTAACTCCTGGCCATTTGAGACTTCCTCTGCTTCCTAGTTCACTTTACGCCCATGAGGAATGTTCTCTTTGCACTATTCCTTTCTTCGCATTCCTTAAGCCACCATTTTTAAAGTCCAGGCACCCTGCTAAGCTGCCTAATTCAGTTCTTGCAACAACCTAGTGAAGTAAGCATTTTATTCCTGTTTTAAAGATGAAAGAACTGAGATTTTGAGAGTCTGGTACTTTTCCTAAGGTCCTAAAGCTTGTGAGTGGAGTGTAATATCAGGGTTTCATGATGAAACGCCTCTCCTGAAGCCTCTGTGCTTGTGGTTCTCATATGTTCCTGTGCATACAAATCCCCTAGAAATCTTACTAAAAATCAGATTCTTAAGCCTGGGCCCCAGAGAGCCCGACTCAGTAAGTCTGGGGTGAGGCCCAGAGATGTGCATGCCATACAAGCACCCCAGATATTCCTAACATGAGTGGTTGCAAAGCCTCAACCTAACGTGCCACATGCTTTACAGCCTTGCAAGGCACGGCATCCTGCTTCTGTGTCCGTGTGCCACAAAGCCGTCCCAGCCAGTCCTTCTCCACCCTCCAGCACGTTTTGTCTGTGCCAGCCTTCTGACAAGTCATCAAACCCAGTCACACATGCCTCCCACCTCAGCTATGTATAAGGACCTTGAAAATAGCATTTGTCTTATGCATCTTCCTTTGCCCCACTGCTCCCGGGACAGTGCAATTCATGCAGGAGTTTAATAAACATCGGTAGATTCATTGATGCTCCACATTTCAAGGTGTCAAGATTATGGGCCCCTGAATAATGCCTTAGCTTTTGAACAGCAGGCATTGTCTGAGTAATGAAATCATCATAAACATATGGAGTTTACTCGATAATAAGTAATCACAATCAATTGATAATGAAGTGAAATACACAATCATTTAACTGAGAATAATTGGAATGAATGGCAAACTTGGACTCCTGATTAAAAGTAATTGTATTACCGAGACAGCCTTGGAATCCCAAATGCAAGTAATTAAAATTTTCTCAGGTGAGGAAGAATAAATTCTCCTGTTCAGTTGTCCAGGGGGGAAAAAGGATCCTTTTATAATCAATGTTTAAACTTGATTAAGAAAAGTAATGATGGAGTTAACTTTAGACAAATGTTTCAATGGAAGGCTGTAGCTGTGTTAATTTCAGTGGACAAATATTGATCCTTTCTCAAGAAGAGAACCTTTTAATCTGGAAGCTCTGGAAAGACTTTACTAATTAATTGAGGATTTGGGTTGGAGAAAAATGCAAACTGAGCACTTTGTGGAACAATTAACTCATAGGTGGGTCATCAGCCCGGCTTCAGGTGAGACTTTGCTGGCCTTTCACTGCTTTGCCAACTCCACAGCTTCTTGGGCCTTTGACCATTTCTTTCACGGCTTCCTTGTCTTCAGTATAAGAAATTGTCTGGAGATTTTGTTAAAATGCAGATTTCAGTGATGTAAATCTGGGGAAGGGGCTGAGATTCTGCATTTCTGACAAGCTCCTAAGTGATGGGCTACACTCTGAATAGCAGTATCTGTAGCACACTATGTCAGGACTTGCTTGGCAGCCAGTCTGTTTGTGGAACTTCTAGGAACATTCTCTGGAGGCAGAGAACCAACCTACAGAGTCTCTGCTGGCCAGGGTGGCCTGAGCTTTGCAGGCTACCCCCTAATTACTTGCCATTCCCAAACCAGCCTAGTCTTTCTCATCCATTGGGCCTTCGCATGCAGGGTCCCCTCTGCCTGGAATGTCCTGCCCCAGGGCAAGAACCACGGTTCTGAGGTCCAGCCACAGAACCCAACCCTGGCAGATTTAAGGCAAAAAATAATTTAATAAAAGTTAATGAATGGGGAGACTGCCTTTTTCAAGATGAAGTAGACATACATTTCCCTATCCCTCCCATTGAAAAATAACTAAAAATTCTGAGTACTAAATGTAGAACAAGCATAAGATGACTCTGAAAAGAGAAGAGATTAGACCAGCGAGGGAACTTGGGACCTGAGGAACAAAATGGTGAGGTATTGCCTGGGTTTCTTTTTGCCTCATATATCTTAGACTAGGAGCTGAAGAATCAGGCAACCCCAAAATGCCAAAAAGGTACAAAAAAAAAACCTGCAAAGGACCAGAAAAAAGGCAAAACTTTTAGGCCAGAAAACACCGAACTACAGTGAAACATCACAGAAAAAACTGTAACCCCACCCAGATTCACATCACCAAAGAACAAGTGGAGACCTTAGACCCTTATAAGGTTGTATCAAAACATCCCAACACCTCTGCCAAGGTGGTGCCAGTGAAGGCCAAACAGAGAGCTGGAGCTTTCATCTCCTCTGGGTGTTAATGAGCTTCCACCCCCACCCCACCCCCCACAGTATGATTGGAAACTGGGGAGCAGTAGTCCTCCACCCTGACCAGAAGTTAAGCAGTCCCCTTCCACCTGCTCACTGGGTAGTATCAGAGGAGGGCTACTGGAAGTCAAGACTTTCACCATCACCCAGTGGCAAAGAGAACACACCACTGAGATGTCAGCGGAGATCATGGACAATCAGAACTCCCATCCCCACCCATCAGCAATGAGCATCCTCTCCCAAACTTGGGCCTCAAAGAAGCTGAGTGGGGATCCTGGACTTATAACTCCACCTGGCAGTAATGAGGTGGAGAGTATCTCTCCCCTGCCAAAGGAATTAACACAGAAGATTTAAATACGATCCAGAATTTTATAACAATATGAAAATGTCCAATAGTATAAAAAGGGCAAAATCATTCATCATACCAAGAACCAGCAAGATCTCAAACTGAATGAAAAAACACAATCAAAAGATGCCAACATCAATATGACAGAGATGTTAAAATCATCTGAAAAAGATTTTAAAGTAGCCAGGATAAAAAAAAAATACTCCAGCAAACATGAAACAAAAGTAGAAAGTGTCAAAAAAGAAATGGAAAGTCTCAGAAGAAAAAGAAAAAGGAAGATATAAAGAAGGACCAAATGTGAATTTTAGAATTGAAAAATACAATAAATGAAATAAAAAGCTCAGTGGATGGGTTCAACAGCAGAATGGAGATGACAAAGGAAAGAATCAATGAACTGGAAGACAGAAATTATGCAATTGACTGAAAATGTCCCAGATTTGGTTAAAGGCATAAACCTTTAGAGTCGGGAAGCTGAGTGAAACTTAAACAGGATAAGCCCAAAGATATCCATGACAAAATACATCATAATTAAATTTCTAAAAAACTAAAAGATGAGGAAAATCTTGAAAGCAGCCAGAGAAAAATGGCAATTTCTTATAGGGTATCTCCTATAATAATTCAAGTGACAGGGATGTCTCATCATACACAATGAAAAATCATACACAATGAAATCAAATCAGAAAGAAATAGCACAATATTTTTTTAACTGCTGAAAGAAAAGAACTGTTAACCCAGAATCCTTTACCCAGTTAAAATATTCTTTACAAATGAAGGGGGAATCAAGACAATCTCAGATGAAGGAAACCTAAGAGAATTTGTCACCAGCAGTTCTATCCTAACAAAAAAGTCTAAAGAAAGTTATTGAAATAGAAATAAACAATAAAAGAAGGAACCTTGTACCATGAAGCAGGAAAAAAGAACACAGTATGCAAATATGGGTAAAGACAATATATTTCCTTTTATTCTTGAGTTTTCTGAATTATGTTCAATTGTTGAACAAGAATTATAACACTGTTTAAGGTGATTCTATATATATATATATATATATATATATATATATATATATATATATATATACGCAAAGGAAATATTTATGACCTTTATATTATACATGCAAGAATAAAGGGACATAAAGTGTTTGTATACTTCACTCACAGTGGTAAAATGGCAACACCTGTTGACTGTGATGTTGTGTTATATAATACTTAGAGCACACTGTAAAAGGTATGCAAAGAGATATATTGAAAAATGCTACAGACAGATAAAAATGGAATTCAAAGAAATGCTCAAGTCACCCACAGGAAGGGAGTAAAATGAAAACAGAGAAATGAAAAACAGGAAACAAAAATAAAATAGCAGACTTAAGCCCTAACATATCAATAATTACAGTAAATACAGTTTAAGTACAGTGTTATGGGTTGAATTGGGTCCCTCAAAAAGACATGTTCAAATCCTAACTCCCATTCCTGCAAATATGAACTTATTTTGAAACAGGGCCTTTGAGTATGTTATTAGGTAAGAGGAGACCAAACTAGATTAGAACTGGTGTCCTTATAAGGACAGAATTGGACACAGAAAGATGGACACAAAAGAAAAGCCCATGTGATGATGGAGGCAGAGACTGAAGCTCAAAGATTTCCTACAAACCACTCAAGGACGGATTCTCCCCTTGAGATTTCAGACTTCTCACCTACAGAACTTGGAGACAACACATTTCTGTTTATGAACAATCCAGTTTGTGGTACATTGTTATGGCAGCCTAGGAAACTAAGACATATACCAATCAAAATACAGAGATTGGCAGAGGGGATTAAAAAAACATGACCCAACTATAGACTCTCTAGAGGAAATTCACTTCAAATATAAAGATATAGGCAAGCAGAAAGTAAAAGAGTGGGAAAAAGACATATAATGCAAATATTAATCAAAGAAAAGTAAGAATGACTATATTAATATCAGAAAAAAGTAAACATCAGAGCAAAGAAAATGATAGTGACAGGCAGAAAGGGACATTAGGGAAGGATAAAAGGGTCGATCCAAGAAGAAGATATAATGTGCATGAGTCAAACAACAGAGCTGCAAAAGCCAGGTCACAGGATACAAGGTACATGTACAAAAATCCATTGTATATCTATATACTAACAGTGGCCATGCGAAGACCAAAATGCAAAGTTCAGTACTGAGTAAATCAGTCAAAAACAAGAAAATGCTTATGTATAAATCTAACAAAATGTATTGGGTCTTGTTTGCTGAAAATCACGCAGTGGTTGTGCTGACTTGAAATGATGTATGTACCCTAGAAAAGCCATGTTTTAATCCTAATCCCATTTTGTAAAGGCAGCCATTTCTTCTAGTCCCTATTCAGCATTGTATGTTTGAAACTGTGATTAGATCATCTCCCTGGCGATGTGATTTAATCAAGAGTGGTTGTTAATGTGGGACAGAAATCCCAGAATGAGCTGAGATTCAGCATCAAGGGATTGAGAAAACCTTCTCCACCAAAAGGGGGAAAAGTGAAATGAGACAAAGTGTCAATGGCTGAGAGATTCCAAACAGAGTCGAGAGGTTGTCCTGGAGGTTATTCTTACATATTAGGTGGATATCACCTTGTTATCCAAGATGTAAAGGAGAGGCTGGAGGGAACTGCCTGAAAATGTAGAGCTGTGTTCCAGTAGCCATGTTTCTTGAAGATGATTGTATAATGATATAGCTTTCACAATGTGACTGTGTGATTGTGAAAACCTTGTGTCTGATGCTCCTTTTGTCTACCTTGTCAACAGATGAGTAGAACATATGGAATAAAAATAAATAATAGGGGGAACAAATGTTAAGATAAATTTAGTGTGAAATGCTAGTGATCAGTGAAAGGGAGGGGCAAGGGGTATGGTATGTATAATTTTTTTTTCTTTTTTGTTTTATTTTTCTGTTGTCTTTTTATTTCTTTTTCTGAATTGATGCAAATGTTCTAAGAAATGATCATGATGATGAATATGCAACTATGTGATGATATTGTGAATTACTGATTATATATGTAGAACAGAATGATCATATGTTAAGAATGTTTGTGTTTCTTTCTTGTAATTTTTTTTAATTAAAAAAAAAGAGTGGTTGTTAAGCTGAATTAGGTAGACCTGTGTCTCCACCCATTTGGGTGGATCTTGATTAGTTTCTGAAGTCCTATAAAAGAGGAAACATTTTGGAGAATGAGAGATTCAGAGAGAACAGAGCAGAATGACGTAGCCACGAGAAGCAGAGTCCACCAGCCAGCAACCTTTGGAGATGAAGAAGGAAAATGCCTCCCGGGGAGCTTCATGAAACAGGAAGCCAGGAGAAGAAGCTGGCAGATGACCCCATCTTCACCATGTGCCCTTTCAGATAAGAGAGGAACCCTGACCGTGTTCACCATGTGCCTTTCCAGAGGAGAGAGAAACTCCTATGTTCATCATGTGCCCTTCCACTTGAGAAAGAAACCCTGAACTTCATCAGCCTTCTTGAACCAAGATATCTTTCCTTGGATGCCTTAGATTGGACATGTCTATAGACTTGCTTTAATTGGGACATTTTCTCGGCCTTAGAACTGTAAACTAGCAACTTATTAAATTCCCCTTTTTGAAAGCCATTCTGTTGCTGGTATATTGCATTCCAGCAGCTAGCTAACTAGAACAGTGGTGGTGAAAGAAATTTTTTAAAAAGGAGTTAAACAAATGGCGAGATATACCATGCTCATGAATTGAAAAACTCCACAGAGTATAAAGACATCAGCTCTCCCCAAACTCATACACAAGTTTAACACAACTCCTATCAAAATCTCAGAAAGATTATTTACAGATACAGACAAGATTTTTCTAAAATTTAATGGAAATGGTCAGGAACTAGAATAGTTAAATAACTTTGAAAACTAAAAAATTGTGATGGGCAGTGTGACGGTGGTTCAATGGCAGAATTCTTGCCTGCCATGCCAGAGACCAGGGTTCAATTCCTGGTGCCTGCCCATGCAAAAAAAAAAAAAAATTGTAACAAATTACTCTGATTTCAACATTTATTATATAGCTCCAGTAATCAAGACTGGGAGGTATGGGTAGAGGGATAGACCCATAGATCAATGGAATGATATAAAGAAGCTAGAAACAGATGCATCCAAATATGCCTGACTGATTTTTTTTGAAGTTGCAAAAGCAATTTCAATGGAATAAAGACCCCCATTTCAACAATGTTGCTGGAGGAATTGATATTTGAAAGAAAGACCCTCAGCCTAAATCTCATACCTTGTACACAAATTAATTTAAAATGGATCACAGACTTAAGTAGAAAATATAAAACTAAAAATGTTTAGGAAAAAGTCTTTGGGATCTAGGGCTACACAAAATATCTGAGTCTTGACACCAGAAACACAATTTATAAAAGGAAAAATTGATAGATTATATTACACCAAAACTAAAAACTTTTGTTCTACAAAAGACCCTGTTAAGAGGATGAAAAGAGAAGAACAGATGGGCATAAATATTTCCAAACCACATAGCTAACAATGGACTTGTATCTAGACTATATTAAGAACTCTGAAAATTTGACAATAAAACATCAAACAATCCAATTAGAAAATGGACAAAAGTTGTGAAGAGATATTTCACTGAAGAGGAAAAATCAAATAAGCACATAAAAAGATGTGCACTATCATTAGCCATTAGGAAAATGCAAATTAAATCCACAGAGAGCTATCACTATACGCCTGTCAGAATGTCTAAAATTAAAAAGTGACATCAAATGCTGAAAAAGACGTGGAGAAATGAGATCTATCATACATTGCTGGTGGAAATGTAAAATGATACAACCACTCTCAAAAACAATGTGGCAGTTTCTTAAAAAACTAAACATGCAATTACCATATGACTCAGTATTTGTACTTCTGGACATCTATTCCAGAGAAATGGAGATTTACGTTCACACAAACTTGTGCACGAATGTTTGCAGTAGTTTTATTTATAACAGCCCAAAGCTAGAAACAACGTGGATTTACTTCAACCAGTGAATGGTTAAACAAATCTGTAGTACATACTTCCCATGGAATTCTACTCAACAATAAAAGGAAGTGAACTACTGATACACACAATAACATGAATGGATCCCCAAAGAATTAAGCTGAGTGGGGGAAAAAAAAAGATCCCATATGTTACACATTATATGCTTCTGTTCTAGTCTACCAAAGCTGCCAGAATGCAACACACCAGAGATGGGCTGGCTTTTAATAAAAGGGGATTTATTTAGTTAAAAACATATAGTTCTTCAGAGGAAAGGCAGCTAACTTTCATCTCAGTTTCTTTCTTACATGGGAAGGCACAGGGTGATCTCTGCTGGCCTTCTCTCCAGACCTCTGGGTTCCAACAACTTTCCCCGGGGTGATTCCTTTCATCTCCAAAGGCCTGGGCTGAGCTGCGAGTGCTGAGATGAGGTAAAATGAGCTGCTTGGGCTGTGCTAGATTGAGCTCTCTCATTTAAGCACCAGCCAACTAAATCAAACATCATTCATTGCAGCAGGCATGCCTCTTAGCCGACTACAGATGTGAACTTCACATACCTTTGGCTCGTGTCCACAGCAATAGAACTAGGCACCTTCACCTGGCCAAGTTGACACCTGAACCTAACTACCACAGCTTCTGTTTATGTAACATTCTTGAAATGACAAGCTTATAGAAATGTAGAACAGATTAGTAGTTGCCGTGGTTATGATGAGTATGGCTGTAAAAAGGCCACAGGAGGGATCCTTGTGATAATGGAAATATTCTGTATTTTGATTGCATTGACATCAATATCATGGTTGAGATGTTGTACCATAGTTTTACAAGGTACTACCATTGGGGGAAACTGGGTAAAGGGTACACAAGATTTGTCCATATTATAATTTTTTTTATTTTTTATTTTTGCATGGGCAGGCACCGGGAATCGAACTGGGTCCCCAGCATGGCAGGCAAGAATTCTGCCTGCTGAGCCACTCTCCGTATTATTTTTTTACAACTGCAATTGAATCCACAATTATCTCAAAATAAAAATTTTAATTAATTAAAAATAATAATGATGGGGAACTCGCACACTATCCAGTATTGGAAAACCAGACTGGAGGTTCCAAAGTCAGGATCAGGTCTAAAGTCAAGCTACAGAACAGCCCTTGTGAAGGCATCCCTGGCTGCCACTGCTGGGCCCCGAGCCCTCAGCTTGCACTGCTGACCACCGAGGCCAACCCCTGACACTGATGATAAAACTGCTCTGGACACCGAAGCATCCACCCACTTGCAGAATGGACCTCGCTCAATACCCCTAAAGAGAGGAATAGAAAGATCAAAGGTGATGGTGGCGTTATACAAAGAAGGTAGGGTATAACAAACGAATATGAATGCTGAATCATTAAATTGGTTTCTCTTTCAGTCTCTGGTATCTTAGAGCAGCTAGAAGTAAAAACTTGAAATTGTGGAATTGTATCCCATACAAAACTCTGAAATCTGTTCTACAACCAATCGTGGTGCTGTGCTTTGAAATGTATTGCTTTTTTGTACATATGTTATTTTTCACAAAAAAGAGAAAGAAAGTCGATTGTGATGATAAATATATATATATATATATTTATTCCTTCTAACCTCCTATATTCTGGAGCAGCTAGAAGGAAAAATCTGAGATGATGGTATGGTAGCCCATGATAAACTCTGGGATCTGTCCTATAACTACTTGTTGAAGAGCGCTTTGTAAACTGTTGCATTTTTCTTTCTTTGCTTTGTATATACGTTATATCATACAATTTTTTAAAAAGTTAAAAAATAGTAATAAAATAAAAGAACGGACCTTGCTCAGTCCAGCGTCTTTGCATCACCAGCTCTCAAGTCAAAGTTGGAGCAAGTACACAGACCGGGCCGGGGTGGGGGGACCTGGGCCATGTGTCTATTTGAGCTGAAAAGGAGGCTGAGAGTGAGCATATCTGGCACTTTAGTGTTTCTTAAGCACGTGGTGGTCTTACCAATGACCAAGAGTCACAAGCAGGGGAGCTCCCGGGGCACAGGAGGGGTCCCGATGCTGTGCACCCTTGAAAAATGGCCTATGTCCACCACGCCCACCCTTTGCCTCTCTTCCCCTTGCCGCCCCCCACTCCTTCCACTCCCTTCACCCAATCAGACCCTACAGATGCTTCAGGTTGCAGACAGGCCATGGCCCCAGGAAAGTCACCCCTGCCCCATCCTCCGGCGAGCTGCGTTGGGTTCCTTTCCCGTGTGTGTTTCCATAGCATTGGGTGCATAGGAATCAGCCTCTGGCCGCCTGTCCTGAGACCACAAACCCCGCCTTTATATCAAGGGCTGGCTGTGCCCCAGGCCTCAGTACAACACAGCAGAGTCTCAGTAAAGGCTTGTTAACAGGGGAGGGAAGGGGGGAGGCAGGGAGGGCCCACCTGCCAGTAAAGGTCATCTTTCCCAGAAAGGGATTAGCAGACTCCACGCCGAGCTGCCTGCAGGAGCAGAGGGAGGAGAGCAAGGGAGAGAAGGGGCTGGACGGGCAGCCTTGAGCCAGCCGGACATGACAAACATGGGTGGGAGCTGATGGTCAGAGCTGGGGGCGGGGGGTGGCGAGAGGTTCTTCACAGAAAGAAAACCCTGTAATCATTGTAAATACGCTAGAACTGTCAAAACATATGACACCCATATCCACATAAATTACAAAACATGTCACAGTTCTGTTTGCTCTATGACAGTGTAAAAAGACCAAACGCAATTTTTTCAAAAGATAGAATATTAAAACTTGTCAATAGAGTGTCTAAATATCCCTCCCCTCCCACCTACTGCTATTTCCCCAAGGAAACAAAACAAAAACCTCCCACTCGACATTAAATTCAGGTCCTGCCCAAGCCAAGCTGTGATACATTTGGCCAAATGCCAGGGAGAATACATTTCGAGGTATATCTCCAGAAGTTGCAGCAAAGGGACTTCTTGCAGCAGAACTGAGAACCCAGAAAAATCGTATATGGTCCGAGAAGTGAGGGATGGGGATGAGCTGGCCGAGGCAGAAGGAGGCTGGGTATTGCCCGGGTCACCCCACAGAGAGCTCCAAGGGCAGTGACCCTTAGGAGGGTGAGTGTCATCTGCCTCCATTCCCACCACTCAGTGGACACAAGGCTGGTCTCCTGTTTCGTCTCACTGCCCTCATTCTGGTCCCCAGGCAGGGCGGGCAGCTTGTACATGGCTTTCTAACAACATCAATTTCCTTCTTACTCCACTACCCAATAAGCCTTGAGAGTGAGAAGGGTTTGAGTAGCACAGTTGACAGGGAGCCCATCAGGACCTCACTTCCTTGGGAAGAGGGTACCGTCTGGTCTGAGGTTGCCCACACTTCCAGTAGACTGGATTCTCACCTAGACTCTTGAAATCCACATCCACTTAAATTCCCTTTGACAGTTTTTTGAATAACAATGCATTCTGCTAAACCAGGCTAATGGGAAAGTAATCTTTCTCTTTCAGAGCTATTGCTTGGTGGAGTGCTTACCAAATAGGGTTTTTAAATAGCAGGAGAGCCAAAGTCAATTTGGGAATTAATGTGTTTAAACCTCACTAGAAGCTTGACTTTTCACTTCCAAGGCAGAAACTGGAATTGAAAATTCCCAACTGGACCCAGCCTTGGGGGGCTGGGGGTGCAGAAGAGAAGCAGGAGGATGCCAAGGTGTGTCTCAGCAGAGCCAAGTGCCCCCAAAGCCACCTGGACAGCCCTGATGCGAAGATCTCCCTGTTGGAGAGCTCTTCTCTGCAGATGGCCAAAGGGACCAATGGGCCAAACCAAAGAGAAGGCACATTTGTGACCCCCATGTTTACATGACAGAGTTTTAGAGGCAGCTGAGTATAGGAAGAAGAAAAAAAAAAACATTCTCCTTCCCCATGGGCATGTGGCCACCAAAGCTGTTGGCACCATGTTTTCATCTCCAAGTCAGGGTTTTGTTCTCAGGTACTTTCAGCTGAAGACTCATTGGCTGTTGGGAGTCAGGGGCCGCCCCTCTTCCCCTGAGGCTAGCAGCCTGGACCACACTAGGCTGACCAATTTCTGCACCTGCCAAGTCCTCCAGCTGATGGAGAAGGGGCCATGCCAGGTCATCCATGGAGTGGCTACCCTGGCCAGAGGGAAGGATGTGGCTCAGACACTCCACCCAGTGCCCAAATTCAGTTTCCTTGCAGGACCCCAGTTTTCCCAGCCTCCTAGGTCCTGTAGTATAGTTTTCTTTGAAATGCTATCGTGACACACAGTCTTGAGGCCCTGAATAAGGCCTATCAGTTCCCCTAAGTCCACATCCCAAACACCACCTGTGCTGGTTTGAAGCTGTGATGTATCCCAGAAAAGGCCATGTTCCTTTCATCCCTCCCTGTGGGGGCGGATAAGCTACTGTGGTTAGGACCTTTTGATTTGGTTATTCCAATTGAGATGTGACCCGTTCTTCCAAGGTGGGTCTTTGTTCTTCATTGGAATCTTTCATGAGAGGATCAAAGACAGAAAAGCAGAGAGAACTGAGAGAGAAACATGCCCTGTGAAGCAAGGGCCCACAGAAACTAAAGCAGGGGGCTAAAAACAATAAAATCTGGGCAACAAAGACCAGCAGACACCACCCATGTGCCTTGCTATCTGGCAGAGGAACCCTAGATGCCAGCAGACTTCCTTCAGAGAAGTTATGTCCTGTTGGTGCCTTAATTGGAATATTTTCATGGCCTTAGGACTATAAATTTGTAGCTAACTTTCAACTGAGGTTCTTTCTTATGTGGGCAGGCACAGGGCAATCTCTGCTGGCCTTTTTTCCAGGCCTCTGGGTTCCAACAACTTTCCCCAGGGTGATTCCTTTTTGCATCTCCAAAGGCCTGGGCTGAGCTGCGAATGCTGAGATGAGGTAGGCTGAGCTGCTTGGGCTGTGCTACGTTGAGCTCTCTCATTTAAGCATCCAGCCAATTAAATCAAGCATCATTCATTGCAGCAGGCATGCCTCCTAGCCGACCGCAGATGTTATCGGCAACAGATGAGGTTCAGGTACCATTATATGTCTATAGCAATAGAACTAGGCACCTTCACCTGGCCAAGTTGATACCTGAATCTAACTACCACATATTTCTATGGATAAGCTAAGATATCCATTTTAGGTGGTTAAGATTTTCATATGTTAATTGTAAAAATATTTGTATCTTCATATTTTCCTGTAGTCAGGAGAATGTTTAGCAACATAGGTCATTACCATAGCAACGTAGATACTTGGAATAACTTTCTACTTGATATCTTGAGAACTTTCACAGTTTTGACAGCTGATCAGATGGTATCTAAGCTGGTGTTTAATTTATAGAATTTAAGAATTTTCCTATCTGAATTTGTAGATTTTTTCCCTTGTTGCTTTCATTTTAAGTTGGTTTATGAAACTGCACAAACATAGGTTTTACAATGATTATATGGATACTTTATTTAAATATGCCTATAGGTAAGCTAACGAAGATATCCATTTTTTGGTGGTTCTAAGTATATCATTGTTTTCTTAAATAAAAATATTGGAAAAAAAATCAGCTTATTATAAAATAAGCCCACACCATGGGGCTTCCCCAGGTGAAGGAGAAGCTGCCTCCAGAGCAGCCTTCCCATTACAAAGTGCCAGAGGGGCAAACCAAAGCATTTACCACTGATTTCCAGTAAACATCTCAAGTACCTCAGTCTCCCACTCAGCTCCTGTCTCAGTTTGCCAGGGCTGCAATAACAAATACCGCAGACTGGTTTGCTTAAACACAGGAACTCAGTGTCTCACAATTTTGGAGACTAGAAGTACAAAATTAAGGTGTCAGCAGGACAATGCTTTCTCTGAAGTGTGTAGACTTGTAGGGGTGGCTTGCCAGCCATGCAAAACCCAATCTCAGCCTCTGACCCATGGCTGACTCTCTCCCCATCTATCTCCCCCTATTGTGCCCAAATTTCCTCTGCTTATAAGGACACCACTTATATTGAATTAGGGCCCACCCTGATGCAGTTTGGTCTCATCTTAGCTAATAACGTCTTCATGTATCCTAATTACAGATGGATTCACATCCACAGGACCAGGGGTTACGACTTGATCATGTCTTTGTGGAGGGCATGATTCAGTCTGTAGCAGCTCCTTCCTCTCAATCTCAGCAGCGTGTCTCTTTCCTTTGCAGAGTTCAGTCCTCTCTTTCTCAGACCAGAACTAGACTTCTTCATGACCAGCCTCCTGCTGAGTATTGTGCACCATTTTCAGGGAAGTGCCATGCACTGGGGGTGCTGCCATGAGAAAAGTGGGTGTTTGTGTCCTGTGATAGAGTAGAGGCTTATCAGGCGGAAGTGTGATGGAGCTGGTGTGTATGTCTGTATCTTTTAAAACTGGGCAAAATCACCTCCGAATTACGAAGGCTGTTGGGAGCGAGCTGGAAGGGAAAGGAAATTGAATATGTGCTTTTCTAAATTCTGAGGTATTGACTAGGAACAAATGGAAGGAAATGGATAATTGGCTAATTGATCAGCTAATTTGTAATCTCAAACCAGGCTAAGAAGGCTCCCAGCTGAACATTGTCTTTTTCCCCTGGTTAGGTCGAGATGTGGGAGCCTGGAGACCCCAGGCTGTGTGCCATGCTATGTCAGGGGGTCCCCAATGCCACCCTTGGGTGTGATGATTCACTAACAGGGCTCATAGGGTCCAGGAAAGCTGTTGTGCTCATGGTTACAGTTTATTACAGTGAAAGCACACAGAATAAAATCAGCCAAGTTAAAAGGAGCATAGGGCGGTGTCTAAGAGAAACCAGCTCAACTTTCCAGATGTCTGTCCCTATTGAGGCACAGGGACAGGGCTTCCTTCTCCCAGCAACCATGAGTGACAACATGTGGGAAGTGTTACCAGCCAGGGACGCTCACCCAAGCTTTGGTGTCCAGAGTTTGTTTGTTTGTTTTTTTCAATTTTATGTGTCTTTTATTTTTTTAAAAAAATATACAAACAAGCCCCAACATTCTTAACCTATGATCATTCCATTCTACATATATAATCAGTAATTCACAATATTGTCATATAGTTGCATATTCATCATCATGATCATTTCTTAGAACATTTGCATCAATTCAGAAAAAGAAATAAAAAGACAACAGAAAAAAATTCATACATACCATATCCCTTACCCCTCCCTTTCATTGATCACTAGCATTTCAATCTAAATTTATTTTAACATTCGTTCCCCCTATTATTTATTTTAATTCCGTATGTTTTACTCATCTGTTGATAAGGTAGATAAAAGGAGCACCAGACACAAGGTTTTCACAATCACACAGTCACACTGTGAAAGCTATATCATTATATAATCATCTTCAAGAAACATGGCTACTGGAACACAGCTGTACAGTTTCAGGCAGTTCCCTCCAGCCTCTCCATTACATCTTGACTAACAAGATGATATCTATTTAATGCTTAAGAGTAACTTCCAGGATAACCTATCGACTCTGTTTGGAATCTCTCCACCACTGACACTTTATTTTGTCTCATTTCGCTCTTCTCCCTTTTGATTGAGAAGGTTTTCTCAGTCCCTTGATGCTGAGTCTCAGCTCATTCTAGGATTTCTGTCCCATGTTGCCAGGAAGTTCCACACCCCTGGGAGTCATGTCCCACGTAAACAGGGGGAGGTGTCCAGAGTTTTTATATGGAATGCCCACATGACTGACCTTAGCTACTCAGCCTCCACCCGCCCTGGCCAGAGTTCAAATCCCTACAGCATGGCCCAGGACCCCAGGTGAACAAAAAAAGGCCGTGCACCATGAATCACACTGTCACCATAAACTATGATATGGCTCTAAGTATACAAGACGTTCTTATCAGGCAGGATATTCCAAGGGCTTAGAAGTGATCTCCCAGAGCTGGTCAAGGGTACTGCAGAAGATGTTTGGGATGTGTAGGGTTTGGGCAACTCAGGTCTGCTGAATTAACCTTTGCTGCCCACATTCCATGCCACTCCATCTATCAGAAACTCCAGGGGAAAGAGGATTTCTGATTAATTAAACTCCATTATTTTTTGGAAATATCCTTTCTTGGAAATTCTCTGTCAATTCTGCCTCCTTGTAGAGTCCAGTCAGTCAGCCACAACTATCATTTCTGCAAGCCTTGTCAGCTCTCAGGATTATCTTTTTTTTTTAATAAATTTTTTTTTGAAAAAAATTTTAGATTTATAGAAAAGTTGTGATGATACTACAAAGTGTCCCACATACCTCACACCCAACAACCTCCCTTAATAACATCTTACACCAGTATGGTTCATTTGTTACAATTGGGGAACTGACACCAATATGTTATTATTAACTGAAGTCCATAGTTTATTCAGATTGCCTTAGTTTTTACCGAATATCCTTTTTTCTGCTCCAGGATTGCAACTAAAATACCGCATCACATTTAGTCATCATGTCTCCTTAGACTCCTCTTAGCTGTGACAGTTTCTCAGACTTTGTATTCTCATGAACTTGACTAGTGTGTTGGTTTGGAGCTGTTATGTACTCCAGGAAAGCCATGGTCTTCTAATCCAATCTCGTGGGTGCAGACGTCCTGTTGGGTGGGGCCTTTTGATATGGTTGTTTCCATGGAGATGTGACCCAGCCCATTAAGGTCTTAATCCTCTACTGGAGAACTTTAAGAAAGCTCACAGAGAGAGAGCTCAGCAATAAAATGCCCTGGGAGAAACTGAGAAAAGAACAACCAAAGACATTTTGGAGACAGCCATTGAAACCAGAACCAGGACAAAGGGCCTGGAGATGTCACCATGTACCTTTCCATGTGACAAAGGAATCCGGGATGCTGGCAGCCTTTCCTGAGAGAAGGTATCTTCCTCTTGATGCCTTAACTTGGACATTTTCATGATCAAATTTGTAATCTAATAAATTTCCATCGAAAAAGCCAACTTATTTCTGTATACAGGATTCTGGCAGCTTTAGCAAACTGAAACAACTCGTCGGGTATTTTGTAGGATGTTCCTCAATTTGAGACATTTGTCTAATGTTTTATCTCATGATTAGACTAGGGTTACGGTGTTTGGAAGGATCACAGTGTCATTCTCATCACATAATATCAAGGGTACATACCATCAACATGACTTATCATTGTGGATGTTGACCTTGCTCTCCTGGCTGAGATCATGCTTCTCAGAGTTCTCCACTGGAAAGTATACTCCCACCCCAACCCTTTCACACTGTATTCTTTGGAAGGAAGGCATACGTGCAGCCCACACCTAGAGAGTAGAGAGTTATGTTACCCCTCCTTAAGGGTAGACTATCTACTTTATTTGGAATTCTGTTTGGGGGATTTGTCTCCCCACCCCCATATATTTAATTATCCAATCATTTATTTATGGATTCAGATTTTCATTTTATACTTTGGACTATAATTGTATATAACTTTATTTGTTACCCAAGGTGCTTCTGCTTTGGCCATTGGGAGCTCTTCCATTTGGCCCCTATGTCCCTTGATATACTCCATCATTACAAGTTTTGCTCTTGTTTTGTTTTGTTGGTTGGTTTGTTTTTAGCACATCCTTGTCTTCTGGTACTACAAGATGCTCCAGATTCATCTTCTATATTTTGTGCCCAAGTGTTAGAATGAACCATTTCTCCAAGGGGTTAGCATTTTTTAACCTTGTACTGTCATCTTGAAATTGCAGAATATGATATGGAAAGATGCCTTCGAGACCACCTGATCCATCCACTACTACCCCAATTTTACAGATGAGATAAACTGAGGTTGGAGGGGAGTGGGGTGGGCCAGGCAGACATTTGCCACAGATCATGCGTCAAGCCAGAGGAAGTCTAGACCTCAGGTCTTCGAGTGATTGCTCTTTCCACTGTACTCTAGTCATATCCCTCACCTATCTTTATTTGCAGATGTTACAATGAAGAAGAGACTTGGCTGCACCTCAAGATAGCTCCTAGAAATTGCTTTCTTGAAAAAAAATTTTTATTTGAACTTGTTTTCATATTATTTTTCCTTTCTCCCAAAAGTTGAGGATTGAAATAAAACTTCTGATTAATAAAGACATCCAGCTAGTCCTGCTGCTGAGTGAAGGTCTTGTCATATGTGCTTGAAGCTACAGCCATCTTGGTAGCTAATGTAATACTGCACCTTCTTCTATATATGCATTTGATTACATTTTCTTTTTACAAAGCTATTAAGTATTTGATGATAACCGTTCCCGAGGATACTGCAAATTTCATTTTCCTATGAAAACACAAGTCTTTGCGTTTTAATACTACATTTACTGTGTAATTGATTTTAATGGTAAGGAATTTGAGGTAAAAAGTGGAGAAGGCTCTAGAAGGAAATGATCCCAACTTACAAAAGTTGAAAAAATAAGGTCAGGACAGCTCAGAACAACCATAATTACCAGGAAGGGTCCAGAAGCGGAGGAATATTAGAGGATGAACAGTACAGCCTGCAGGACAAAGGGCATTTTGAACTAAGGATGGCTAAAAACGCAGCAGTCTTTGAACCTGAAACAACACATTTGCTTCAGCAGAGAGCCAGCCCAGCAACACGTTTTGTTCAACGATAATATGCACAAGATGAGATGAATGAGAGTAATTTACTAAGAAGTCTGAACTCTTTGGAGTCTGGACATATAAATGCTTCATTTTCCCCACATCTATGCTCTGGAGTCCCCCTTATTTGCTAGAGATCCTCAACGACAGATTGATTCTTTATGTTGTTTGAGTTATTGAGGGACATCCATTTTGGTTTGTAAGACCTAAGACTCTAATGTCATATTCTATTCAAAAACCTGAACCATGTGCTTGCCCCACCCCTCGCTGTCCCCAGCACAGTGCCAGCAGTGGCCCTGGGTCTCCTTCCCCAATCCTCCATTACTCTTGCCTGCAGCTTGCTAGGAGTAGGGGGTGGGGGTGAGGCATGAAAGGACCACAGATGGACAGTCGTAATCCTCTGACATGGTGGGCGCCATGCC